>JARJPP010000330.1:0-38976 GCA_030782485.1 Beauveria brongniartii
TATAGATTTTTAATAGGGTTAAGATTAAGTAAATATAGTAGCTATTTTACTAGCTATATCTTATTTTCTCTTACTTACTTATATAGCTAATTTTTAACTAAATAAGTTATATAAGTAAGGGTATTATCTTAAATAAAAAAATAACTAGGTTCTATAATTATAAGTAAATTCTCTTATAAATAGGTAAGTATTTTATAACTAATAATACTATATTAGTTAGAGTTAAGGTTACTAATTAAACTAATAAGGTTTATTTTTCTTTTATATATAAAACTAGCCTAAAATATTTATAAATAATAAGTTAGTTTATTCTTTAGTTAGATATTTTTTTTATCTTTTTAGTTTTCTTATATAATATTAGGTTATAAAGTTATTATATATTAAAGTTACTTACTCTTTTATAAAATACCTATACCTATTACTATCCTTAACTATAGGTAATTATAGTCTTATTAGAGAAGATCTAGTACTCTTAAATTTACTTAGTCTAATTAATATATTATTAGGTAAATTATAGGCGTTTTAAGGTATTTATTTTTATTAATTTTAGTTATTATAAAGTAATTATATAAAAAATATTATACTATTTTAAGTACTAGTTTAGAATAGTTACTAAATATATTAAATTAGCCTTAAAAAGTAAATTAGTACTTTTAATAAATAAATTATTACTTATAATATATAAGAGTACTCTTTTTTTATATTTTATAATTACTAGTAAATAACTAGATTATAGTTAATTTTATATACTTTTTTATAACTAGTAATACTTATAAAGCCTATATATAGTATTAACTAGAACTCTTTCCTCTTTTATAATAATATATAGCTTTACGCCTAAATTATATTTTATAATAATCTTTATTTATTTATAAGGCGACTAGTGTTTTTTTTATATGCTTTTAGATATTATAGAATTAATTATAGTGGTTATAAGAAGTAGGTTTAACTTAGGCTTAACGCGTAGAATAGGGTCACGTCAGGAATCGAGCGAAATTTTTGTCGCCCCACTGTAGGTACCTACCTAGCCAGCTAGTTAGGCACCTAATTCGCCTGCCGTTGGGCGTTGGCGCTAGGCAAGCGTACAATGGGTGATAATACAGTTTCCTCCCACTTCCAAGTTGGCTTTTGATACCTTAACGGTTCCCTCCAGCAGTCTCGCGCTTAGATTACGCTCCAATATCTGCTGCTCTCTATCGATCAGAGCTGCGTCCCTGGTAGTGCCTCACGTATTTATTTATAGTTTGTAGAGTTTTTGAAGCCGGGACAAAACAGATTCCAACTACCCATTGCGTGCAATGAGTGAATTTTGCAAAGGGAACGTATTGTGATGTCTTTGCCTCCGGATGATGCAGCAGTGGGCAGATGGAGCTCTTAAGATGATCCTCTTCTTCATTTCCGATATCGACCATAGCTGTCTTGCATAGTCCAGTGCAAAGGGTGCAGCGGATGGAGTCTTGTGGTGCCTGCTATCGATTCTTTTTTTTCTTCCAGCTATTTACAGTTCCAACTCCAGGGATAGACTGCAAGAATCAGCTCCAAGGCCAGATTGCTACCTAGCTTTCGACATACTTTTTGCCCTCTAACAAAACTTGCTGCCCAATCTCGGCCCCGAATCAACTGGTGTTATCTGGATCTGGCTTATGACATCCTTGCTGTGCGCGGTCTTCTAGCATGGGCGCTACAATTATTTACAATGCCAGTCCGCTCTCTCTGAACGTTGCAGCCAGATGCCAAGTCTGGAAACAACCCCTCTGCTTCTTGTGTACCAGTGCGACAAATACCGTATGAACCGTGGCAAATGGTAACATACTCGTCCCATCAAAAGCACTTGCCCGTGCAATGGGCATCCCAGCGTCGCATGACGGCGCAACACACAAGTCTTTACAGACACTTCAATAATCTAGCTGCACTTACCCAGTCATTCGCAGTGCTTACATAATACAGTCCGCCGATACGTCGCCCCGCGTCACCAGCTGTCAGCCTGGCCTCCGACCTAACTGCACGAAGCAAGCGTCATCGAGTCCAACCATCGAGAGTAATCACTGTGCCGCCTTATTCATCAACACCAACCTTTTTTCCCCTGCCGCCCATCGATTGCCTTTGCATACACTCATTTCAAACCCAAAGAAATCAAAATTCATGGCGGAACGAGCCCTCACTCAGGTGCTGGGCCAGCTCAAGCACTCACCGTCGATGAGCTATGACGAGGCAAACAAGCTCCTCTCCAAGGCCAAGCTCGCCCTTTTGCGCCTGCACGCGCTCACGCCCTCGCCCGAGCTTTCGCCGTCGCTCCTCGCCGTCGCTCGCGAGACGTACGAGCAGGGCGCGCTCTTCGCTATCCGCGCTCGCAACCCCGACGCCTTCACCCGTTACGTCCAGCAACTACAGCCCTTTTACGAGCTGCCCTCGGCGCGCCTCCCGCCCAACCTGCCCGAGCGCAACAAGGTCACCGGTCTCGGCCTGTTGCTACTCCTCACCCAGGGCCGCTACGCCGAGTTTCACTCTGAGCTCGAGAGCCTCGCCAACAGGGACGGCGGCGGCACCGCGGGTGACGTCGAGGGCGACCGCTACCTGGGTTATCCCATCCGGCTCGAGCGCTGGCTGATGGAAGGCAGCTATGATCGTGTGTGGAAGGCTATGAAGAGCAGCGAGGTTCCCTGTGACGAATACAGTGTATTTTCAGAGGTATGTGCCACCGCCTGCTGCCATTGAGAATTCTCCAGCATTTGAACTTTGACTCGTGCGCAAACTAACTTTATTTTAGATTCTCAAAAACCAGATTCGCTCCGAGATCGCCAGCAGTAGCGAACGTGCATATCCCAGCCTACCCATAAGCTCGACCAAATCACTTCTCTTCCTTGACTCCGAAGGTGACGTCGTTCAGTTCGCCCAACACCGTGGCTGGATCGTCCGCGATGGCCACATTTACTTTCCCGACGAGACCGCTGATGGTGGCGAGGAATCTGTACAGAACAAGGATGTGAGCCAAATGGTTATCGAAAACACGCTGGGATACGCTCGGGAGCTGGAAACTATAGTTTAAAATACAGGCCATCGCATGAGCATGCAAACGACACCAATGTACTACTAAACATTAGACTCTGTACTGCTGGCCAGCTCTGACATTGTGCTGTAGATTATAATGACTCTTTTTATGCCTTTGCTATCTAAAACAGGCTCACAATTTCTTTTGGACATTCCACGTTCCCAACTCTGAGTATAGAGTCAACATAGCCCAGCGCAACGTTCCCACTCGTCGTGACCGAATTATCTCGTTACTGTCTTTTTCAAGCAATTTCTCCATCTATATATCTATGCAAATAGCCGCAGCCCGCTTCCATGCTTACCAACCTCACAAACCTCGCAAACCTTGCACAAAGTGCCCTTGTATTTGGAATGATACTTAGATCCGTCAAAAGCGCACTCTTCGTACGATGTTCCGCTATAAATCGGTGTAAAGCTGGCCGCGCAAACCTCGAACTCAGCGAATTGATCAAACTCGATATCAATAGCATCGTTAGGACTGCGCTCACATGCTGCCTTGGCCTTCTTCGCCTACAAGTGTTTCGCGTTAGCATCTGTCTCGTTGCTAAATGCAGAACAATGTACATACCGCATCTACAATTTTGCTAGCGCCGCCATTCGCAATGATGCGGTTGGCAAAGCTCAGAGCGCTATTGTAGTTTCTATTTCTGCTTGCCAGCTGCATGGCGCTGAGCAGAGCGAGTTGCCTGTGAGGAACCTCGATCTTTGGTATCGTGAAGTATGCCGAGAGTTCAAGGCTTCGCTTGAGCTTTTCGACATCACCTGCTACGACATCTGCTGCGCCTAATTGTCTTCGAGCGAGCTCAATGCTCATAGCGACAGCGTACTCGCTGGCTGAAGTAATGAGCTTCTTAGCCTCGGCAACCTCGCCTTCACTTGATACGGCGTTGACGAGAATTGTGTGCAAGATGCCCTTGAAGATCTTGACACCATTTTCCAAATTGTTGGCCTTCATGGAATCGTACCCGCGCTGCAGCTCATTGGCAGCGAGATATTCGAGATCTCGAGGAACAATAGGAAGCACCTGGCGAAGATCACTTTCATCGATTGTGCGGCGTATGTAGTTGATAAGAGGTGGCAAACCGGCGGATGCGGGAAGGAAGGTTCTGGATGCCTTGTAGACCTCCAAGAAACGAGGTTTCAACGCAGCAAAGCTGACCGCACCTACCTGGCGGTTTAGCAGCTGCATGGCTGTCTCAAAGGAACCGCCAGCAATATGGTCTACCGCAAGGGGCGAGTTGCGAGCCCACAGATCAGCTTCGCTGCTGCCGGCGCCTCCAGCATCGGCGGTATCCACATTCACGAAGTCGCTGTCAGCCTCGGGTAGGTCTTCATCGCCCATATCCCAGCCGGCGACATCTTCATCATCGTCATCTGCAATGGCAGCTCCGTGAGCCGACGCGCCGCCGTCTTCCATAGCGTCTTCAAACCCGGCCGCAGCATCAGTATTGTCTTCGAGAGTAAGACCTTCCACTTGGCCGAGAAGGGCCTTTTCAAAGAATGATTGAGATGTAAACTTCGTAGGCCAGTTCTGCTTGAAGGTCGGTACAATAGGCTTAGGTGAAGCAAAAGGTTTACCAAGAGTGGGCACCGTGAGTTGGTCTTCCGTGATTCCAGTGGCCTCTAAAATGGCCTGACATTCTTCATCAAGACCATGGGACTTGGCAGCCATGTAGGCTAGGGGGTCTATTTCCTGAGTCAGCAACAGCGCGAATATCCCCGAGACAAGTCCACGTACAAAGATCAATTTCTTTGAAAATTTGGATACGGTCCTCGACTTCACCCAGGTACAGAGCATTGTGAAATCGAGCAGTAAAGTCACCACGGTGCTCAGCAATCTTAGCCATACGCGAAAGCTTAGAGTGATCCCCGGTAGCCAGGTAAAGAAAAGACAGCTTGTCGAACTGCTTCAGTTTTTGGTAGCACATTTCAACGACTTGGTGGTTACCATGGGACAGAGCCTCAATGCTGAGTCTGTTCCAGAATTTGGGCTTGTCAAGTTCCTTGGCCATTTCTACCGCAACATCCAAGTTGCCGCATTCGATCGCGAGATCAAATCTGGTGGTAGGGTCTTGAACAAATTGCAGAGCAATATCGGGGTACCCCTTCTGTTGAAGATATGAGATGATGGATTGACCGACGAGACTAGAATTGCGGATAATGTGAAGCATTTCCTCATAATTGCGCTTAACCAGAGCGAGTTTGAATCGGTATTCTGTGGGATCAATCTGGAGGATGCGCGGCTTTGCAGACCTGTCCAGGCAGTAGACATTGCGTCCCTTGACACGGACAAGGTATACGGTTTGATCCAGCGTTCTGACGATGCCGTTATCACCGTTGAGAAGGGTGTACTTCACGTGATTCAAGGTGGAGTACAGAAGCACACCGGCATCGTCCCAAGTCGCGCTCTTGATTCTGATTGTCTCATGCAGCGTGCTCACTTGCTCAAGCGTCTTGGTGACAATGGTAACATTGTGCTTGCTGAGAAGCGCCGCATATAGACCGTCGTTGGACCAGACCACGTACTTCACACCGTTGACTACAAGCTCAGCTGTGCTCTTCTTCTGTTGAATGTCGTAGAGATGAACGGCAGTAGCAGTAATAATGAGCAAGTTGCCTGTGCCACCAAAGTAAATATCAGTAGTGCCGGATGGCGCTTTGAAAGAGCGTGTCGTTGTGTTTGACAGGTCCTTGATTTCGATAGTCTGAGTAGAGAGGTTGAGAACAGCGAATCTGTTTCTGGCCACAAATATGGCCGAATTTCCAGGACCACGTTTGGATTCAGTGGGCTCAATGTTACCACTGCCTTCCTTTGGAAGATTGACAAGCTCATATGAGCCGTCATCGGCTGGAGTCGTTACGAGGACAGACCTCTCAGCGGGGTTATATGACAGAGTTCGAGGCGCAACCCACGCACTGCCCAGCTTCTTTAGTGAAAGAAGAGTCGGGCTCTCAATGTTCTTCTGGAAATCATACGACTTGACGAGCTTCTCCTTGCTGAGGAAAAAAAGTGTATTCTGGTGAACAGCAGAGGCAGGTCGCTCACGCTCCAACTTGAAGACCATAACACCATTGTCATGACCAGCGGCGAATAAGTTAATTTGTGGATGTGCGGCGATTACCCAGAACCTGTCATTCTCGCGCTTGAATGTTTGTACCGCCGTTCTCTTGTTCAAATCCCACACCCGGATAGTCTTGTCGCCACCGGTCGAGAGAATCAAGTCTTGATGAGGGTGAAACAAGCATCCCTCCGCATTTTGAAAGTGTCCTCGGCAAGTGTCTACCTCCCAGGCCTTGGTTTCGCTCATGCGCCAAAGCTTTACCAGCCGATCATCACCAGCTGAAACGATCAAGGGCATATGAGGATGGAAAGCAACCCAATTGACACCGCGATCATGACCCTCCAAGACGAATTTGACGACAGCATCAGTGTTTCCAAACATGTCAGTTTGGTTCTGGTTGGAGCGAGCGACCTGGTCCTCGAAGCTCATGGACGCAGGGGCGGAGTGCTTCTTTCGAAGCCCGGAAATGTCCCAGACACGGACAGTTTGATCGAGGGAGGCGGATACAACGAGATCTTCTTTCGGATGAAATTGGGCGCACATAGTGTAATGATTGTGTCCGGTCATAGTGCAGACTGTTAAAAATGGTCAGTCTGAATTGCAGATTTTAGCGATAGACGTTCCGTACTTAGCGAGCGGTTTTGCCAGTTCCAGATTCGAATTGTCTGATCATCCGAGGAAGAAATGATCCACGGAAGCTCGTGGTGAAAGAACACGGTACGAACGTAATCCAAGTGGCCATTGAGAGTGAAGAGGCATCGTCTTGTTTGGTATGACCACACCTTGATCTTGTAATCGTCACCGCCGGACACAAAGAGAGGTTGGGTTTTGTGAAAGTCGACGCCACGGACTGGGCCATCGTGCTCTTCGAATCTATCAATCAGAGTACCCATACGATAATCCCAGAGTTGGATGGTGGATGAATGGAGTGTGACGAGGATCCACGGTCTAGGTGGGCGCAATTAGCTCTATACGAAATAGTCGTCGCGTGAACGAACGTACCTCTTGGGATGAAAGGCAAGGCCTTTCGCCCTAGAAGACTTGGACTCGAACTAGGAAATCGTCAGTCTGAGGTGAACGAATCGCTACAACTGACAGTTCGCGCACCTTGGTTAACATATTGGGGGAGGACGACATTGTGGGCGGGGGGATTGAAGTCGCAGCTTCGTGCACGAGTCAAAATTGAATGACGCCAGCCAAAATATCGATACAGAAGACTATTTGATCAGCTCGCCTGGCAGTTACTGCAAGTGCAGGCTGGCCAACCACTCAGCGTCGATAAGTGTTGTAAATAGTGGTGGTGTAGTGGCATACAGTTGCGCCTCCTTGACAACAGAGCTTCGTGTCCATCTCCAATTGTGGGCGGGTTGGTTGAATTGCCCCGCAACAATGTTCCCCCGGCCAGCAGCGCACACCGCCCAGTGAACAAGTTCAAGAGTTACTAATAAGACCCCACTGCCAAACAATTCTGCCACACCTATCGCGTCTGGTGGTGGACTGCAATCAGGCGCTAAACCCTTTCTAGGGAGCTTTCTTGCGACGGTGTCAAGAGGACGAGCTTCCGGCGACGGCTGCCGAATATTTACACGGGAAGATAAGGTGTTGTACTGAAAGTTGTGCTACCGTGGCTGAGTTAAAGCCGCAATTTTGACGATTAGAATTCTCTGGATTCTAGGATCACTATACTGGTTGCCCCAGGATGGCCATCCGCCTTGGAAGTGGGCTGCTTGTTGCATTGTTGGCTGCATCACAGGTGTCTGCTTCACCAGCTGTCAACGTTCGTATGCAAGCGGCTTTTAATAGCGGGCCATATCTACTTGAACTACTGTATGCCGATTCAATTGCCCTTTTCTCTATATTCAACTGCTAAAAATGGGCTAGTGAAACTGCGACGGCCGAGAACTCTTCTGCCTACTTTCCCCTGCTCGATCGAATCGCTGGCGGGCAATTCTCCAGATCGTCCACCGAAGCTGAGCTTTACAATGAATTTATTAGCGTTGTTCGGGATGATGGCCACATCAGCAGCCCAGAGGCGCTATCCACATTCAACCTTGGACTCTCTCTACGCTCTTCCGCCCCAAGAGTCGAAGCACATTATCAATATTATGATACAGCCGTCGCGATCGCAGAGATAGATCTTGCCTGCGAGGCGTGGGTTCTTTTGGACGGGAATCAGTACTGCACTCCGCAATTGGACGCTGCCGTAAGGAATGGGCTGTTCCACTCGTATGACCACTTACCACTAAGTGCTTCTGACCAAGGCTATCCATTTGCTTACTGAACGTGTCTAGGAATATAACTGCTTTACCGTTCGACCGCTCCATTGGTGCTGGCAAAGATGCAGTACTATATGTGGATCCTGCATCTCCTCACTTCAGAAAGTTTCATGCGCCGCTCCGGATTGCTGCTGAAGCAGGCGAATACAACTACCGCGTACGATACCGGCGTCCAATGAATGCTAGCAATAAGGCGCTGCATGTCAGCGGCTTTGGAGTCGAATTAGCACTGAAAAGAACTGATTACATCGTCATAGATGATAGGGCGTCGCAAAGTGATGCAAAAGCACAGAAGCCCTTAGATGCAGAAGCTATATTTGAGGAGCAAGAGTTGACTGACCTCCGCCCGCTTTCAACCTCGGAGCTAGCAACTCTCGGTATGAAATCCTCCTCTTTCATTCAAAGTAGCAAAACTCCTTTCGAGACTCTCGTCAAACTGATGCAAGACTTCCCCAAATTTTCTGCATCGATCTCGGCGCACAATGTGTCGGCAAGCTTTTCCGAAGAATACCAGCGAGGCCATATTCAGCGTGTACCAAGAGGGATAAACGCGTTGTGGATGAATGGTCTACAACTCATAGAACGCCAAATCGAACCGTTCGCCCTCGTCGAGATGCTTCGTGATGAGCGAAAGCTCATCGATGCCGTTCGCAATCTAGGGTTGAACGGAGACGAAGCCATATCACTGCTCGGACATGAAAACATCGCAGCAACGCAGTCAGATGCAGGAGGAACGATGAGATTCGATTGGACCGACAGATCAGAGGATGGTCAGGCGATCATTTGGTTGAATGATCTGGAAAAAGATGACCGCTATGCCCAATACCCGGACGATTTGAGCTCTGTTAGTTTTGCTTGCATGCGAATGTGTGTCAGTTCTTAACTAATCATGCGCAGCTGCTCCAACGCACGTTTCCAGGACAGATCCCACCGATCGCCAGGAACATATTCAACGTTGTTACTGCCGTTGACCCCTCAGATGCGGATGACCTGACAATTTTGGGTCAATTGATGGCACTTATTGGCCGTGGGATACCGATCCGCTTCGGTATTGTGCCTGCCGCATCAAGCTCAGAAGCTTCGAACCTAGCGAAAATCGTGTATCATTTGATAAGAACGTATGGCTTCGAATCACTTCGGAACTATATCGAGAGCCTTGGTGAAGAGCCCAACGCAGCCCTGGGTGAAGCCAGCTTTTCTCAGACCATCAATGGCCTGACGCCAGTCGCTGGAATTCAACCACTAAAATTTTCTGAAGTCATGGAGAATGATGAGTTCAACTCACAGCTAGAAATGGCTGGCCGATGGATTTCCAGACTCAAAGCCACAGACAAATCCTCGCCGATATTCTTCGTCAATGGAGTTTCAACGCCTCGTTCTGCGAGCTGGTTACAAAATATGAGTATGCAAGTCTCAGAAGATCTTCAAACAATTCAGAGAGGCATATACCATGGCGTCATCAGTGATGATGTCTGGGTCCCTGGTATCTTTTTGGAAGGCGCTTTACTTCGCCGCAATGAGTATTTATCTATCGATGATGCCCATCCTCTTCGAGTTATAGATGTCAGCAAGCTATACGGAGACCACAAGGACCTATTCGGCATCATTCCGGTGCGAAACTGTGGCCCGCAAGCAGAAAGGGAATCATGGGCTGCCGTAACGGTTATCACTGATGCGACGACTTCGCGCGGCGTGCAGCTTCTCATGTCAGCCCTGAAGTTCAAGCAGAGTAGGCCGGGCGTGCGACTTGACCTTATCCACAACCCTGTCACTACAGAAAGGGCTTCGGACCTCAACAAAGCTTTGAGGGCTGAAGCTAGTCTTCTCGGTCTTGGCATGAGTGAAGAACTTGAGAAAATAATGCGAGAGGCGGACGCGAGTTCCTCAACCGGTGCATATGCCGTTGCCCTGAAGCGATTCCTCTCCTACGCAAACATACAGCCAGGCAGCAGCTGTGTGCTTCTAAATGGACGCCTGATTGGCCCAATTGCACCAGAGCATGCATTTTCCGAGGATGACTTTGTTCAGCTCTTGGCCTTTGAGCGCAAAAGTCGGATTATCCCTGTTTTTGAAGCCCTCGACGATCTCGGCCTGGGCGATAAGATTTCTGGACCTATTTCTGCCGCCAAACTGACGTCTATTGCCGCCCTATCAACCATTTCCAACTTACCAGAAGGTATATTTGAATCATCTTCATCTGCTCGGACCATGATCTACAGAAAATGGGATGCGAAGCACACAACAATTGAAGTTGGCGACGGGAAAACTGCTAGCATCCACCTCGTTGCTTTGCTCAATCCTTTGAGTGAGCAAGCTCAGCGATGGGCACCTCTCCTCAAAGTCTTGTCTGAACTTGACGGCGTGTATCTCAAATTGTTTCTGAACCCCAAGGAGAAGCTTGAGGAGCTTCCCATAAAGCGATTCTTCCGTTACGTTCTAGAATCAAAGCCCTCTTTCGATGAAGGTGGCGCTATTAGAGGCGGGCAGGCTATTTTCAGTGGACTTCCTTCGGAAGCTCTTCTTACACTTGGAATGGATGTACCCCCTGCTTGGCTAGTGGCAGCTAAAGAGTCTATGCACGACTTGGACAATATCAAGCTATCGTCAATAAACTCCGACGTCGACGCCAATTATGAGCTTGAACACATTCTTATTCAAGGTCACTCCAGAGAAGGAAAGTCCAGCCCTCCTCGTGGTGCCCAACTTGTCTTGGGAACCGAGAGTGAGCCGCACATGACGGACACAATTGTCATGGCAAACCTTGGATTCTTCCAATTCCAAGCAAATCCCGGCATATACAATATCCATCTAAAGGAGGGCCGAAGCGCAGAGATATTCGAGATTGAGAGTGTCGGCGCACAGGGTTGGGCGGCTGTTCCGGGCGATGAAGGCACGTCTCTAGCCCTACTCGACTTCCAAGGAACAACCCTTTATCCTCGACTCCTTCGCAAGCCAGGCATGGAAGAGGTAGATGTGCTCGAACAAGCCGACCAAGTGACTGAGAACATTGTCTCAAAAGGCTTCAAACTCGCAGAGGGTTTCCTGGGCAACGTCTTGGGCAAGAAGTCCGCCTCAAATTTGCAACACGCTGAAATCAACATTTTTTCCGTTGCGAGTGGCCACTTATACGAGCGCATGCTCAACATTATGATGGTCTCTGTCATGCGCCACACAAAACATACCGTCAAATTCTGGTTTATCGAGCAGTTCCTGTCGCCATCATTCAAGGAGTTTATTCCTCACCTCGCTGAGGAGTACGGCTTCAAGTATGAGATGGTGACTTACAAATGGCCGCACTGGCTCCGACACCAAAAAGAGAAACAGCGAGAAATTTGGGGCTACAAGATTCTTTTTTTGGATGTCCTGTTCCCCCTTTCTATTGACAAGGTCATCTTCGTGGATGCGGATCAAATTGTACGAACAGATATGATGGATTTGGTCAAGCTTGATCTTGAGGGAGCCCCGTACGGATTCACTCCCATGTGCGACTCACGGACTGAGATGGAAGGATTTCGCTTCTGGAAGCAGGGATACTGGGCAAACTACCTTCGTGGTCGCCCCTACCACATTTCTGCTCTCTACGTTGTCGATTTGCGACGCTTCCGCGAAATCGCCGCTGGAGACCGCCTTCGACAGCAGTATCAAGCTCTCTCTGCCGACCCGAACAGCCTGGCGAACCTGGATCAAGATTTGCCCAACCACATGCAGTTTCAGCTCCCAATTCACAGCCTGCCTCAGGAATGGCTGTGGTGTGAGACGTGGTGCAGCGACGAGAGCCAAGGCAAGGCGCGAACCATTGATCTCTGCAACAACCCCGAGACAAAGGAGCCCAAGCTCGATCGTGCTCGCCGGCAAGTTCCCGAATGGACCAAGTACGACGACGAGATTGCGGCGTTCGCTCAGCGCGTCAAGGCGGCGAAGAGCCCCGACGAGGACGAACAACGAACAAATCTGGAAAGGAACACGAAGAGCCGGAACTTTGAGGAGCCTTTTCACACCAAGGACGAGTTGTAACCACAGAGAGTGAGTGGTACTGAAGTGGTCGTGAGGTGATTATTTGATTGTGCTACTAGACTAGAATTTGTGATGATGTTTTATTGAATGCTCTCAGGGCCATATACGCACAGCTCACTTCGGACAGGTGAATTGTACTCAAACACGGTTTATTTAATGTAAGGTGCATCGCCTCCTTCATCCCCTGCAGGTTTTTAGCAGCTGGTTCTCGCGAAATGCTGAGAGAAAGCAACGAAGGAACGGGCAAGAAGATGACAGAGCAGCCTCCGTTGTTTCTTCGCGAGCAGCGTTCGCTTGTAGAGTAGTGGCCGCGCGTGGTGGCTCACGGCAACCGGGACAAAGCAAATAAACGCCGTAAGACGCGAGGGTGAGAGATCCAGGGGAGAAATCGAGAAGACGCGCAGTTCTCAGAACAATGCAGATCGGAACATTCCCGCGCACCTTTTGCCAATATCCTGGGTTTTGCGCCAACGATAAGGCTTCGTCATTCTCATGTGCCAACACAAACTTGTGGGAAGGGAATTCCATCAGATATGGAAGCAGTGGCAATAATGTGGTAGAGCCGTTGAAGAAGATTCACTGCCGCTGAGGGTGTCTTCAGCCCACCAATAAGGCGAAGCCAACGTGGTTGAGGTACCAGTCAAGTCAGTCGGTCAGAACCGCTCCCGAATGAGCATTAGAAAACGCTTAGACAGTGACCACGAAGTCGAAACCCCCAGCAGCGTTAAACAGCGAGAAGAAATGAAACGGAAGAAAAGGATAAAGACGACTCGTGTATCGGATATCGTGTGCCGGCAGTATACTCCAAACAAAGACACGACAGGAAAATGAGAATAGTTTCGTGAAACATCGGTCGTCGCCGGCGACGTCTATTCAAGTTCAAGGTAAGCTCGTTTCACGCTCTTCCTGAATTGACGCCATCACAGTGCCGGCACTGGCGGCGCGAGTTGCTTGCTGGTTAGCGGTAGGGGGGGATATGGCATCTGCAGTGGCGGGTACATCAGTTGTCGCCGATCTCTTTACTTGGTGATCGGGTGTGGTGGCGCTTGCAGACACTTCCTTGTGCATTGGCGACGAATGTATTGGCGAAGGAGACTTCCCACTTTGGGTATCGCCATTGCGCACTGAGTTGCGCGGTGAAACTCTGCCCATCTGAAACCAACATGATTAGTTCATTACCTGCATCGGGCTCGTGAGTGACTTACTTGCTTAGCCCAGCGCAGCCCACAGCTGTTGCAAAGATCTCGTTGGCCACTTGGTCCTCTACGCCATTCTGGCGTATTGCGCGTATGACAATTGGCACAATCTCGAATCACATTACCAACTCCCTTGCGCCTTTTTCTTTTTTTCTTGCTTGACAAGAGGCCACCGAGTTCTTCGGCTAGGATTCTGTTCACTTTCTCCATTTGACGCAGCTCGAACTGCCAACTGGAACATTTTGTTGTCCTCAGCTCGTCAAATATATTATCATCGGATGCAAGTGCTTCATCCTGATTTCCGTGTCCCAGACCACCTCCTGCAGGCTGAGACATCTGTCCATGTACGGATCTACTGGCGTTAGAACCCGCTGTTGAAGTGGCTGGTGCCAACGTTCTTGACGATGCTTTCAACAGCTTCGTCTGTGCAAGCAAGAAGGATGGCTTTTGTCCCTCAATAGCATCTCCAGGATAGAGTGTAGTTTGAGCTTGGAGGCCCTGGCCTCGCCTGTTCAGGACCTCATGTTTGCATGTCACGATCTTGCCACGTCGCGCCTTTTCCAAAGTGCGGCCGAATTCGGGTCTCGAATCTTTGCGCATCAGCTCTTGAATGCTTGTGGCGACAAGTGATTCTGGCTGCAAGTCAAGAAGAGATCGCACGTTCGATGATACGTAAAGGAAGGTGCCAGAAGTTGAAAGTTTGGTCCACATCTCGCTATCTCCGATGCCGCCATTGGATTCAATATTCCGACGACTGATGGAGAAGACAGGTCGTTTCCTGCCGACAAGAATGATACATTTGCGGCCTTTACCTTGCTCAACGTACAGGGACCCATGGCTCTCGAACCATGTGTACCCGCTCTGCTTTCTTCGGATCCTGAAAACAATATTGACTTGATCTCCAGTGGTCGCATCTTTGAGTTCTCGTGTAACGGGGACAATATCAGAAGGATGGGAAATAGATGATAGCGAGTTACCCACCAGTTCTGCGGCGTCATATTCAAGGACACGTTTGCAGGCTGGCGAGAGATACAAAAAGAGGCCTTTCAACGAAAGGACATGAATGACATCGTCGCAATTCTCGAGAAGCATCTTGTCCCAAGACTGTCGATGCCAATCTGATGCGATGCCCTTCGCATTAAACTGTTGCAAAATGGTTGACACATCATCAACACCCAAAGTCTGGCCATTGTCGGCCTCCCAGAACGCAGACGGCGGCGGCGTCCAAATATACTGACCAATATCGCTGTGCTTGTAATTAACGGCAACGCCACCAAATTCAGACCCGGCAATGGCGTCAGGACACTCAACCAAATCAATTTGAAAGCCAATGAAATAGCGGACCTCATCCGTATCCCAGGGTATTGGAATCATCGTAAGTAGGTTAAGGAACGGCTTGCCACCCTTGCGGTAGTTGATGAGACTTTGTTGAACCTCTCGTCTCTCTTGTATCATTTTCTTCAGATTGAAGACTGTACCATTGTCAACAAACTCGCGCTTGGTCCCGGCTTCGACTTTCCCATCAGGAGCTTGAAGGAAACGGCAGTTTTGACCAACAATATCGTGGCTACTGTATCCAGTCAAGTTTTGAAAGTTATCCGAGACATATATGATTGGGCAGTCATTCATGGAAACATCGCACACAACGAATGCGCACGACATGTCAACTGCTCCTAGATGGATCTTGGGGTTCTTCCTGGACGCAACGAGCCAGAGAGCCTTGAGCATATCAAAGCCACTCTTAGAGTAGATCGATTTCTCACGGGGCTCCTTGGAATTTGCTGTAGCGTTCGGGGTTGTGGCGACAGATGAAGTGCTTGGCTGAGTAGCTCCTGTGGATGGAGTCTTTTCCTGGGCGGGCGAAACAGCGGAGCCGGCGGATGATTCATGACGGGGAAGCGATTGTGTCGCTTGATCGACAGCAGGGGCCGACGCGCCAGTCCTCCTTGCATCATGAGTTGGATCCTGGGCAGTTTTGGCTTGGTTCATTTGCTGAGGAGCTGGAACTGTGTTGTCCTGTGGGTTCGTGAAAGCGTTATATTGCGCAGCGTTGTTGAATTGCATGGTATCGTTAGAGGTAATGGAAAGCTGCATAGCGTTTGGTGAAATCTGGCCTTCGAGTACGGCACTCGAGCCCGGATCAGCGTTGGAGAACATTGCTCCCATATTTATATTGGCAAATTGAGCAGATACCAGGTTGCCCATGGCATCGGGGGATATATCCGGGAAGTTATTACCATCAGCTATGATATTGCCCATGTTGGAAGCATCTAGCATGGAGAAGTTGTTGAGCTGTTGCGGTGAAGGCTGAAATCCCATGAAGTTGCTAGACCCAGTTGCTGGTGGCGGATTCATAGCTACTCTGTCTGCCGCCAACGACATTCGTCTGGCATCTACCGCATCCGACAACTGTTGTGGCCCAAAGCCAATAGAAGCGCTCGCGCGGCGCTGCAGTAGAGTGGGGTTGCCCATCATTTGGTTGTTGAATGTGTTGGAGCGCGGCATGCCCATTCCCGGTGGCATTTGTTGGTGCTGCTGGTGCTGCTGCTGGTGCTGCTGCTGGTTCGGATTGTTTTGCTGCTGCCTTTGCTGCTCCCGAGGGAGATGATTGGGAGGGTAGTATCCTTCCATCGTGGCTGCATCTGAGCCGTGATCCTCTTCTCAAATGCGGATACAATCGGCCAGAGCCCAGACCTAGTTCGTTGCGGTGTTTTTCGGTCGGGGTTGAAAGCTGACAACGCACATGAAGGCGATCTAGAATGCCGTTTGATGTCGCAGAGTGAAGTTTCGGTAGAACGAGGTTCAGATAGGTAGATGACGAATGATCTGAACAGTTATTCTGGCAGCGGTTAAAGCGACGGTGGCGTGTGACGGGATGTGTTGTCGGAGTAGAGGCGCACAAAGGCACGCCTCTTGGGTGAATCCTTGGCGGGCAGAGCAGGTTTCGTATGGCGGTCACCAGACTCTCCAAGCTTTTGTAGCCGCTTTTATCGAAGGCCGTTGATCAGAAGTCGCGCAAAGTGTGGTACGCAGCGGTGTTAGACGAAGCCACGACTTGACAGTTGTACGAGCGCCGTGCCGATAGTTCGAGCCACGAAAGCCCATAGGTCCCGATAATAAATGATTACATATCGCCCACCACTGGCCCAGCCCACACACACAACCCCCCAGGGGGGAAAAAGATTGCCGGTGTTGACACCCAGGACACACAGAACAATAGGTGCGTCTTCCCATTCGAGATTCGACATATATTGATGGACTTTTATAGCTAGTTCAATTCATTCAGATACCCCTTTATCGAGATTGCAGCGCGGTTTCAGTAGGACAATTGCTGTTCGTTGAACTGTGTGTACCAGCTATCTTTTTTTCCATAGGTAACGTGGTTAATTAGTTAGTATTCGGTTAGCGCGAGCACAGCATTTGGCACCGTACCTACATCCCCACTGTACCAACCGTACTAACAGGTGCCAACCTAAACTTAGCCAGGAGACACCCTTCTCATGCCGTTTTCCGCCTCAAACAATTTACCCATCGGGCCCGTGACAGGCTGCTTACCCAGGTAGCATGCCTAGGTACCTAATGAGGTACCTAACTAGTTGCGGTGAATCTCTGCGCGCCAATCGATACTTTCGCCTAGAGAATTGTAGGTACCAGCTGAGGCCTTGTCCATGGCTGTAATGCGCAAGATCTTGTCGCTATTATTCAGACTGTGTACAGACTTAAACAGTTGTTCCCGGAAGAAACCCTGTGAGAAAAGAAATTTGCAAACTAACTCATGATCCTAAGTAGCTCTTCACATGCATCTTAGCCTTATCTCTATCGGCTCAAGCATTTCCCATTGTCAATAGATATTGTCTACCTTGCTAACGTTTTTGACACATCTTGTTTCCATACCAACTCCATAACTAAATCTACAGCCCGACATCGAGCCTCTATGCCTGCTCCTCTAGCTAAAAAAGCCCATGATTGTGCGTTGAGCATCCGGGGAAAACTGCTGTAGCAATGGCATAGGATCGACGTTTGCAGCTGTAAGCATTGTCTTGGTCGCTATGGCTAATCTGTTTGCAGTCTGACCTCGCAACGTCTCGGCCTCAAGAGCCTGTGCGATGAAGACAAACAGCTTAGATGCTTGGGCCATAACAGTTGAGTTGCCCCTGTGACCTGAATTAGTATCTCTTCTGGTTTCCTTATAGAGAGCAACTTACTGATCGATAAGCTCTGCGAGGTACGCATAGGCATACGGGGCGGCCTCTTCATCATTGGTAATCGGCAAAGTCTCAATCCATTGTGTGATAACAGCCTGTACATCGCCAACGCTACTGGCATTGTAGTGCAGGATCTTGGCAATGGATGCACAGGCATTCTCAGTAGCATAGACATTGTCATCATTCCGTGCATCGGAGATTTGTGTAGCCCGAAACAAGATGGGCAGAGCGCCACCCAAGAATTGAGACCAGGCCGCACCTCCGCGATGAGCAGCGACACCAACACCATAGGCTGCCGCTTGTCTAACAGCAGGAGATGGATTCTGGCATCCATCGATTAGGGGCTGTGAAATATAGTTGGCATATCTAATGCTTTCCGGACCGCAGTACTCAAGCACGTCGTCCATTATGCACAAGCCCCACTGACGCTGAGTAGGGTCGGAAGAAGTTAGAAACCCTTCATATGTTGGTAGGAGCTTTTCCCATAGAGGAAGAAAGGAGGCCCCGTGATTCTTGAAGACGGAGTGAAATGCCTTGTTCATGTCGGACAAGAGCGTTTGGTCATCCTCGATGGCAATAAGTGTCTCCTCTGCGTCATCTTCCACGTCATCCGCCGTGGCACTCTCTCTTTCTTCTGCTCGCTGTGCAACGCGCTCCTGGTAGTCAACAATCGTGGAGTGAACAGCATCCATGAACTTGGTCATGTGGTCTGCATTGAGGCAGTCTTTGCCCACCACCTCAACGGACTCATAGAAGCACTGGTACATTTCGGCTAGTGTATCAATGGCAGGCTCAGCGGCAAGAACTTCGATCAGTTTCTCCACACTTGCGTTCCACAATCCGGCTAGCTCATTAGATGGGCTTCCGTAGGCCTTCTTATAACAGCTCAGCAGCTGGGGTACCAGTTTTGCCGACATGTATCTGACGGGATCGTGGAAGAAGAATGCCAGACCGGGCAGAGCGATGACTTCCATGATGTTGGCGACGTACGGGGCGAAGGCGCCCTCGAGCACCTGCGCATATACAACAAGTAGTTCGATCGCCATGTGCTTGTCTTCCATGGTACTGGTTCTAATGCCAATCATTTTGCCCTTCACAGGAACAAATTCCCAGCCCTCCTCACCTTGCAAAGCTTCAGCTTCCTGATCGTCATTCAGCAGCTGAATGTCAGCCTTGGCCATCGCCTGCTCGAGCAGGGGGGGCATGACGCTACTCATGAAAGGAACAAAGTCAGCGCCAAGAACACGACACATGCGACCCCAGCAGTGCATCAGGTACTGCGCTTGAGGATCATCTGCATCAGTAATGCTGGCTTGGATATTAGCGAGCAGGTTGACCAGAGTCATGGCGTCCTGACCAAGTCGCTCCTTTCCAACGGCAATCGCGATCAGCGTTGCACACTCCATAGCCTTGGCACGGAGAAGACGGTATTCCTTTTCGCTTTGATTTTGCAGTACGTTCACCAAGAGCGGCATTAAAGTGTCATAGTACTTTGAGAATGCAGCCTCGGCGGCATCAGCAATAGTAGCGATAGTGGAGAGGGCCTGCTCCTGCACGTATCTCATATCACTCTGGAGGAGATTGAAGAGATGAGACAACAGGTCATCCAAATATGGCTCCAGGGTAGATTTTTCAGCCTCTTCGCAGAAGTTAACCAGGGCGGCAGCACCGTGAGACTTGACTCGAGCCTCAGGCGAGTCTAAAACTGGAATGATTGCCTTTAAGACACGGTCATAATATTCGCTCTGCATTGTGGGGGCGAAGTCCGTGCTCATCTGGCCAAGAGCGTTACAGCCGGCCCACCGAACGCGAGGGTGAGGGTGTTGCAGGGCAGGAATGACAAGATCCAGCACTTGGTTCAGTTCGCTAAGCATGAGATCACGGCAGCCCTCAGAAATTGCAGAGATAGCCATCAAAGCAGCATGCCGGTCTTTCCAGCCCGACTGCATCATACGGGGTAGCCAGTTGAACGTGGGGGCAAGAATAGCCTGTCCGCCTAGTTTATTGGCAAGTCGATCCATGGTTTGTTCTCCAGCAACGTGATTTTGATCGCTTTCGTCCTGATCCAGCTACAATCGTAACCGTTAGTATTAATCTTCATGACTTCAATCTTGTTATATCTCTTACATCGTCAGAGGCGAGCCACTCCGCAGCGTCGTCGTCGTCTTCACCAATTTCCGTCATCAAGCTCAGACACTGGGTAATCATGTCAGACGCGAACGAAGGGTCCTTTCGGCACATTGAAGGGGCGTATTCGGCAAATGTGGCCATAAGCTCCAGAGCGTTCTGTCGGCAGACGTCGTCAAGTTCTTTGTCCTGGATGACAGAGACACAAAACTGGACTAGGTTTTGGAAAAGCTGCTTGAACATTTTGGGGGCAATCTCAGCCAATTCAATGAGCGCGACGAGAGCTTTGCTGAGATGGTCGGATTCTTGAGAGTCTTTGATGGGCGGGAGGATGTTAAGAACATCCGGTATCAAGGCCGAGTACTTGGTTCGGCTCTTTTTGTCGATGTTTCTGAAGAAAGCAGCGAAAGCATCCATTGCGGAAAGACGGACCTAGAACGATGCGTAAGCAGGTGCTTGGGGAAAGGTTGCTTTCTGATCTGCATACATTGACTGCGTCATCCTTGAATCCTTTCTGGAAGGCAAGGAGAACAGCATCGGCCTGATCTTGGCCGATGACATCGGGAGTGGTGGCAAACACACGGTAAGCCGTCTCGCGTTTGTCAGCCTCGGGTGCCTGTGTGAGCTGGAAGAGTGCCTGGAGCACTTCAGTCCAACGATCTTCTGCGAGGCATTAGCACCACCACCCAAAATACTGATATCGGCTTAGACCATGGGCCGGATCTACCATTTTCATTGTACTGGCGCGCAATTTCCGCAACTGCATCGCCAATTTTGTTGCGTACGGCTCTGTCCGTCTCGCTGCCCAGTGTTTCTAGTAGCTTCTGACGAATGACGGCGGCCTGGTCTTTGGCAATTGCAAGAAACATATCAACGGTCTGTCCGTTATCAAGCTTTCGGGTCTTGGAGGAGATTCGTCGGAATAGCAAAGCGGCAAAGGATCGGGTCTGTGACAGATTAGTCGCGAGAATCGGAGATGTTGACTACAGATCGGACCTGTTCGTCTCCAGCGCCCTGGATCTGTTCGGCGAGACCCATGAGAAGAATTTCCGGGCGTGTGACAGTCCAGTTACTTTGAAGGTGCTCCTCGGCTCTCGACCGGATAGAGTTGTCGGCGGACTGGAGGCCTTGGAGCATCTGCGCCAGCTCAGCGTGAATGTCGGCAGACAGGACTGACATGATGGCGGTTGATGTGGAACTTTGGATCAAATATCACAGTGTAGAAAATGGTTGTGACAAAATAACAAACACGGGGATGTAATTTTTCCACCGCGCCTGCGATCTGTTGCTGGCTAGAGGTGAGCGACTGTGTACAAATTTGAGCGGGGGAGGGGGATCGCACCAGATCGCTTGGGACGCTGTGTTGAGCTCAGTTTGTGATAGGAACAGCCGAATTCAAGGTACTCAGAAGTAAGAAACGAAGAACAGAGTGGTTTCGCGGCAGGAGGTAGTCAAGCAGCTGGTGTTTGGGTATGTATCCGGACGCGCGCTGTGGCCGCGAGGGGAGGGTTATGGAGGGGGTAGGGCGAGGAAAAATGCCAATAATTTTTTGTAGCTGTTTACAGCGGCCAGGAAATATTTAGGTACCTGGGTAGAAGGTAGGTACTAAGGTAGGTAGGTAGGTTAAATTCCCCACCAAAAGCAAAGGAAATCGCTGTTCAGAGGCTCTTCCCCTCCCTTTTCTTGAGAGGAACCCGATAATCAAAGGAGGATAAGTTCGGACTACAAAGACTCAAGCCAATAAACAAAGAAGCGATTGCCTTTTTATTTTCCAAAGGTCGTTGTCGCAGGCTGGTTGCGACGGGCGGTGACAGCTTTTCCTGGCTGTGGCACAATGTGGCGGTGCTTTCTTTGAGCTGTGGCGCGTCCACCGCCTTGGGCTCACATCACGACTTGCCCAGTGTCGCATCCTGTAGGTACGAAGCACTAAATAATGCCGATTTACTGACTCAGAGACCTTGGGCTGATGGGGACATATGCACACCGATCACCAGTGCGCACAGACGAGTAGCCTAGCCATGATGGCTCCCTACCTATGCCACCAGGATCACATACTTTTAAACTTGATAATGTTCTCACAGATCTGATAATGTAGCAGAGCAGAACAGCGGTCCACGCAGACCTTACTACAACTATTGTGACATCTATACACTGGCGCTCCAGCCTGCTATAAGCAGGTACCTAGCGCGTGATATCGAGCATTCAGTGGGGTTCGCAAACTCGTTCGTGATGGTAGCACGCGTGTGGGATTGCAAGATCAATATTCAGCCGAAATGCGGTTATCTGTGAGGCTCTTCTTTCCACTCTGTTTGGAGCAGCTGAGTCAGTCGCAATACTGCAAACCTCGACGAGCGTGTCTCGTAATGCCAGATGTAAATGAGCTGCCCCCATTCAGCTTCCAAAGTAGTTGATTTTAACATCTCCTCGAACAACAATAACACCTTGTGACGTGCTTAGGAGCATTTCGCCGTCACTGGCCACGACTCGCAGTTTGTAAGCTTCCAGGTGGCGTTGTGCTGGGCCTACTGACTTGGTACGAAAGAATTCTTCGGCGTGGATATAGCTTTCTGGTCAAGATGAGTATGCAATAACTGTCCTTAACGATCGAGTTCATTATAACTATCGTATTGTGGCTGTAGGTAGCGGGATATTTAGGGAGACAAGCCTGGTATGAGTGTTCCGCTTTGCCTCTATTATTATTAAGCCCCGCAAACCCGTGAGTTCCGGAGACGGCCACAGTCCCCGCCCCCGCTAATTAATTCAGGCTCCTCACTGTGGCACGCGAGACTACCTCTAGCTCAGAGTAAAACTTACATCACCATCATCATGTCATCTTCCCCAGCTGCTAATGCACGAGTAACCGCAGATCAAAGCGATTGTTCCCTACCCGAGCAATCATTTCCTGCGTCAATAACGGCTCCATCAGTACACCGACAACCCCCTCGACGCAGTCCATCTAATTCCAACGTCAATATTTCCACACACCGGCAGAGCTTCGCTGAAAATATGCGCACTATGCCATCTTCCCCTAGACACCGACCCCCGTCACTGACGCAAGCCGCCGTTCAAGATTTGATGAACAATCCGCCCACGAAAAAGCATAGCAACCACAGATTCAGCGGTCGGGATTGGAGAGACATCACGGTTGGCGAGCTCGTCTGCCCAGAAGATGTTTGCTGGGTCGAGCTGGACGACAGTGTGGAGGATGCGACAAAGGTGGCCTTTCCTATTATTGATGTCGAACATATTGCAAGCTAACACTGTCCAGATGCTGTTGAGATGCCCCACCAACGCCGTCCTTGTCCGCGACTCCCAGACCTCAAATAGCGTCACATCTACTTTCGATTTCAGCGATTTGAATACATACCTTCTCCTCGTCGTCGGCTTAACGAAGCCCGAGGATCATCAAGTTGCCATTTTCAACGATATCATATCCAAGGCCCAGCAAAACCAAAGAATACCTCTACGTACATTGCAACCAATATTTTGTAGAGAAGCGACGGTGCAGCTTGATGCCAGCAGCAGTCTAGCACAGGGCATTGAAATTCTCGGCAGCGGAATACACCGAATAGTCATTTCTGACTTGTCCAATCATGTCGTTGGTGTGATGAGCCAGCTGCGTGTGGCCGATTTTTTCTGGAATGAGGGTGTTAACTTTCCAACAATCGAACGACTCTACCCCGCTATGCTACGTGATCTTGGCATAGGGACGCAAAAAACAATTTCAGTCAAGTGAGTTAGCTTTGTTTCTGCTGTGCACACTCGTGGTTGCTAATCCTGCCGCAGCTCTGATTCACCTCTTTCAGAAGCCCTCACAACGATGAACGAAGAAGGGCTGACGAGTGTTGCCGTTGTTGACAATGGTCATAACGTAGTTGGCAACATCTCAACCAAGGATGTTCGCCATCTCACGAACACTTCAAGCGCTCCTCTTCTTAATTCATCCTGCATGCACTTCATTTCTGTTATTCTGAATGAGCGTGGCGTTGAAAGGGGGCAGGACACCTTTCCGGTTTTCTATGTCAACCCTAATTCCAGTCTGGCTCATACTGTTGCCAAATTAGTGGCAACAAGATCACATCGCATGTGGGTGGTTGAAACGGCGTCACCCTCTCCCTCTGCTCCAGCAACCCCCTTGATATCTGCGCAAGCGTCCTCTACAGCAGCGCCAGCATCTCCAGCGCTCGCAGCTGCAGTTCCAGCCTCTGCGCTGGCCGGCGCCCGCCTTTCTGGGAAGCTAACTGGTGTTGTTTCACTGACCGATATTCTCAACATCTTCGCTAGAACTACGGGTTTAAAGCCAGGTGATCCTAGTGAACAACGGGCGAGGCGTCGACGGAGCTCTAGCAGCTCCATTCGGCCCAGCCTAGATCTCACTAGAGCCAGTCTGGATGACCGTCGGTAAAAGGTATTGTTGCCTCTTCTGTGCCATCGAAAGTGCTGTTGAAATGTTGGAAACTTAGAGTGAGGGCCGCGACCTTCCGCAGAGATGTATTTTCATGCAACGCTAGAGCTTATCTTTCCGAGATCCGTGTATTTTTCCTTGATACCCGTCGAATATACTATTCGATGTTCTTACTCGTTCAATAACTTCTTCTGACAAATACTCTCGTGTTTTCAGTTCCTAGTCAACTGACTTTTTTCGACGACGCCAAGTACGCCTAGCTGATGGCAATCTCCACATTTGACTAATGCACTATCTACCTATCTCCTCGTCATTGCAATGGCCAAATTTGACAGTATTAATATTGGTCAATCGAACTCACCCAATTCGCAGCGCATTTCCCCCGACTGATAATGGTACTGTACTTTGCCATTGTATATTATCTTCAACGCTCAGCCTTGTGTCTCCTTCGTTCTCTATTGCCCTCACCCTTCTCAAGGCACAATCTTGTCGTGTGCTTTTTCTCCATTGCGCCTGTATCTTTGCTTCGCTTCAAACTTGGTCGCCAAAAGTCGTTCTTCTTTCGCTGGCCTTTCTGTCCAGCGTAACGCGACCAGCAGGATACGTTCTCTGCTCGCGAGCTCATGTCCGCCTCAGCCTCGTGCAATCGTTGCGCTGCTTCTCGTTTGATGGTTACAAGACGTTCTGTTGCTATTTCACATTATGATTGGCGACCTGCCATATCATGATGACAAGGGAGCGAAATTGAAAACGCACGATGGCGGTCTGTCGAAGCCAACAACACCATTGCAGCCCAGGCCTCAGTCTTGTCCAAAGCTCGGCGATTTTGCTAGCTTACGATCCGCCACGATGGACTTCCATCCGCCCCATCACATCCTGAGTCATCAACTCCCTTCAATAGAAGGCACTAGACTTGGAGATCTGTCTAAAATCATCAATCAACTACAGGCGTTGAACTCAGCACCAAAGCAAGAATATGATACAACTTCGCCAGCCTCCAACACCTTTACTCATTCGACATGCTACACATCTACTCAGCTACTTTCTGTTTCGGATTCCGAAGGCTGCTCATCCTTCAGGACGGGGAACGCATCTGCTAAGGAGACATCTGAAGCATCATTACACCGATCTCTAACGGCTGTCGAGCATCGCTCCCGGCACATCGGTCTGCAGAGGCAGCAAAACCCGATTTCGCGGCTCACGCGCATACAGACGCACGACTTGGCCGACAAAACCCTTCAATTGCCTATATTCGACGCCGCGCGTACTGTTGAAGGAGCTCACCAATCTCTCACTCGAAATCTCATTCCATACTCTACAGCAGATCGTTATTTGACGCGAAAATTTCCCTTAAATTCGCTGCATGGCGTTCACATCTTTTTGGATATGTCGAATATTGAGATCGGCTTTCAGAAAGCACTTAAGAAGAAATGCCGTATTGCAGACGCTGCAAGATTTTCACCTTTGCCACGACTCAACTTACAATTC
Organism: Beauveria brongniartii; assembly: GCA_030782485.1. NCBI lineage: Eukaryota > Fungi > Ascomycota > Sordariomycetes > Hypocreales > Cordycipitaceae > Beauveria > Beauveria brongniartii. The sequence continues at coordinate 25,822 of JARJPP010000330.1, forward strand.
TTGACAGAATTACTTGTTCGTGGTCGCTACTCACGCGGCCTTCATGTCGGGTGCTCTATTCTTCCCGGTCGAAAAGAGCCTAGATACGTGCAAGACTTGCGTGAACTTGGGTATCAAGTGGACGTGAGAGAGCGCAAATGTATCGAAAACAGTGGTCTCAATGCGCCGCGGGTAAAACTTTTGTCCGCGACCGGCTCAAGATCCGTATGCAGATATGTGGAAGATCTTGTTGACGAAACACTCCAGACGCGCATCGCCGAGGCCGTAATGGAGCACTTCCAGGAACAGGGTACCATTGTCTTGGCCACTGGCGACGCAAAACCCGCGCAATATTCGGATGGATTCTTTCGCTACGTCGAGAGAGCTTTACGTATGGGCTGGAACGTCGAGCTCGTCGCCTGGCGCGGGAGTCTATCGTTTTCATGGACGAACACTGACTGGACTGCCACATGGAACGATAGATTTCGCATAATTGAGCTAGATAGCTTTATTTATGACCTTCTAAAAGTGTAAAATTTTAACTAGCGAACACGTATCCTGGGCCCTACGTCCGCCTAGTTGCGGGGTGGATATGTAGGGAAAAAAAAAATCTACGTCCATTTGCTGAGTTCCTACCAGGTTAACTTCAGCACCAACCACTTAATACCGATAAATGAGATCGTGGAGGCAGCCGATCTCATCACCAAGCCCAGCATCCCCGCTATGATTGTTGGAATCGGAGTTTCTAAGTGGAGAGCCAGATACGAATGTAAAAAGCAATAGGATGATAGATAGTATGTCAAAGGAGGGAAATCTGTCGAAGCAACGCCGTCTACTTCTTGTGCCTAGCCCAGTGGTGTAAAACATATACATGTGCCACGCACCCACCTCTCGTGTAGCTGATACCCGAACTAGCATAGCTGTGACGTAGTGAGAAAGTTCGATTCAGTTGGCTCTGACGGTTCTCTCGGGTAGGAAACTTGAGTATTACTGGAGGTACTTTGTAGCCATTCACAAGTCGCATTTGGCAACAGCGCCTTAATTCCCCAAAATCGGTCAGCATCAGATGTTGACGCAGCCTTGGCCTTACAGAGGTCATGAAGGCAGAGGAGACAATTTTGTCTCCAGGAGTGTCGACGAAAGCTCTTTGAATGGATTTCAACGCCATCTTCTGGTTACATAGGCCTGAAACAGCAAGGTCGTTGGCGAGCCCCTTGCTCGACCAGTTACTTTCGATGATGACAACTCTCTTAGAGGTGGACACAACGGACTTGACGCGATCGATTGTTTGAAGTAACCAACATCCCGCCTGGGAACCCGTAATAGTGCTATCGCAAGAACGCATGGGCATTCACGGCGCATAGTAGAGAGCATCACAGAGTTCTGGGTGAGCCTGAACCGCCATAAAAGGTATCAACAGTTACAACCGGACCCTTGTATCACACCGCGCGAAGCGTAGAACTAGCAGACCTTACTGCCTTGATGATGTCACAAGGGAATATTCTACCATCGTCGAACAAGCTTATTGCCAACACTGGCGGTGTGGACCACGTCCCAGTCACCGTTGATACCAGCAATGATCTTGTTGGCTTCATCTACCACAGAAAAAGGCTCCCAGATACCGAGGAACAGAACAGCTTCGATCCCCTTGCCAAGTAGTCTTATACATCATTGGGACCTGATCGCCATCATTCGTGCCTATTGTACGGATGACGGAGTAAAGTGCAGCGATCTGCTTCATGTCATCGTCAATACCTTCTTGCCTTTTGCATCCATGGTTGGCGCGATATGGAGAATCAGAGACACCGAAAAGTTCAGAAAATTTTCAGCGACCAGACGGCGCGTGGCTACTAGGTGGCTGAAGGCTACCTGATGACGATTTAGTTGGAGAGGCCACAGTGACAGTCTGCGTGCAGAACGACGTAATAGTCGATATAATTGCGGATCCACTGGGGATTGGTAAGTTTCCAACCTGATAGTCTGATACCAGGCCCAGAGTAGGATGCAGAACTGTCTGAGTGGCGGTTGTGGACTCATATTCTTCATCCCAGGCAACGACCTCGAGCACGTAGACGGCAGAGTCAACTTTTGAGTCGAAAACAACGAATCTTCCATGAAAGTCGTTGTCGCGCGATTCAAAATATTTAGCTTGGCTAATCGTTAGACGGAATAGCTTCCCCAAACTCTCAGGCCCTATTTACGTGCGGGTTGGCAAGCGACGCGCGGCGCGGCGGTCAGGGTAGCCATGAGGTTTCGGCCAAAAGCCATATCTGAACAATGGGTATATAGAGCGAACAGCTAAGATCATAGAAAAACCGGGAATAGAAAATGGGTGAGAGTACGAGAAAGGAGATCACAGAATATTTTTTGGGATGCCAATGCTTGGTAGGTAACTAGAAGATGATTCCAGAAATAAGCACGGCATAGAGCAATAAGAGCTGGCTCTGCCACCAGGCCCACAACCTACACGGTGCCTCTGTCTCGAGCAAGCATGAATTAGGAGTGCCAATAAGAAGGAAGATTGAATAGTAAGTATGATAGACTTGGCCTGCATCCCATCGTTGCTTCCCGTTTCTAAAACCAAGACTACCTGCTCTGGAGAGCAGCACGCTACTACTAGGCGGCGTTAACGCATGGCAGGGGTCAATGTAGGTACGTACTAAGCAAGCGCTGCCATCTGGAGAAGAGCACGACTGGAAATAGCAGTTGTTGAAATAAGCCAAATAAATACAATAGCCGTTATCGAGCACCCTGTGATATTTGCTTGACGCATTGAGCCGTACATGGCACCCAACCGTACTCGTGGCTCAATATGTCGTACACAAAGCTGTCAGCGTCAACCATGCTGCGAGCCTAATTCGTATACGGTTGGTTCAGGCATTGCAATGGGTAAGTTCGTATCTACTGAGTAGTCGTCGTTTGCCAAACCGCTCTTCAGAACGGTGACCAGGTCTCTGTCATTGCCTTTTCACCCAAAACATTGCTTCCTACATGAGCATCAGAGAATCGTGGCAAGTGTCTCAGTGCATTAATTACAATTATGTATTTTGGAATGTCTACCATCCACATCATCATTACCATACTGAACTTATACTACACATCAATCAGACTGTCTATTATCGAGGCTGTTGCCAACCCATTGTCTCACATGGATTTGCCGCTCAACTTCCGCGTCATAACTTTGCTGATTGCATTTCGGATGGTAACACCGGCTTTTTCAATGTCCTTTTTCGATAAGCCCGACGTGATGCAGACCTTGAGAGCGGGTTGGACGAACCAATCACTCGTCCTCGCTGTCATTGCATTCGCATACATGCGAGTTTTGAGTCGAGAGATCATTACGCCATTAGCCAATGACTGAAGAGACATTAGTATTTCTAATTCTGACTTAGGCTAGCGGTACATACCTCATCAGCGCAGTCCATCAAGATGCGTTCTTGGTCGTCAATACTGAGATTGCGTGCCTTAATCACCTCAGCTTTCAAGACCAAAAGCATGATAGGGTTGTCCAGATTGCTTGTGCAAGTAACCCATTCGCTACGAGGATCCAACTGAAGCTTCATAGTCTTGATATTCTCGCGACACTGATTGACAATCTCTGGGTTTGATTGCAAAAGATGTACAGTCTCGCTGGCTGTCATTGCCAGCATCGCCGGCAGCGCCGCTGAATAGGTGTAAGCAGAGGAAGTGATTCTCTGGTGTTCAACGACATCTTTTGCACCAGCGCAGAAGCCACCGCCAGCACAAAGCGGGCCCGAGAGGGACCCGACAATCATGTCGACCTGCTGAGGATCAACATTCTGCGCTTCCGTGAGGCCGCGGCCCGTACGGCCTAACACACCGAAAGACCATGTTTCATCCAGAATTATTCTGAATTTGTACCTTTCCTTGAGCTCGACAAGTTTGGGCAAATCGGTTGCATCGCCAGTCGTTTCAAACAGTCCTTCGGTCACAATGAATCGGCGGGTCAGTTTTTTTAGCTTATTTTGCTCCTTGACAATAGCCTTCATAGCTCTCTCCAAATCGTCCATGTCGCCGTGATTGTACCATCTTATGTTGCTTCGCGAAGCTTGGAGGCCTTTGCGAATGGAATAGTTAACGCCTTTGTCTGCAATGATGACATCCCCTCTCTTGCAGAATGTAGGAATAACACTGGAGACTGTAGAGAAAGATTGAGCATATACAATACAGCCCTCCGTACCGAGATACTCAGCGATGTCAGCCTCCGCTTTGACATGGACGTCCTGGGTGCCGTAGAATTGTGGCGGGCCACAAGGTCCAACGCCATAGGTACGAAGGGTCTGAACTGCCTTTTCCTTGATCTGCTCGTTCGAGTTGAAGTTGTAAAAGTTGTACGAGGCGAGGTTCGTAACTGTTCGGCCGGTGGATAGCTTCACTTTGGGTCCGGTCGGGCTGCGAGATAGATTAGACTCATGAGGCCAAGTAAGTACCACAGTACTTTCGCCCGCGACAGGGGACATACCCAACGATTACTGGAAGCTTCTCGTTGTCGATTTCCTCCATTGGCGTCTGTTCGGAAACTAAAGGCTCAGGAGTCCAGTCATCCACCAGCTCTTCAATTTCCTAAATCATCTCAGCATCATCCATGTACGCACATCGTGCGGTGTACAAACCTCCTCCTTTAATTTGACGTAGTTCTGCTTATGCGTCGAGTAGGATGGCGATAGCAGATATCGAATGAAAAAGAGAACCAGAATGAGTTCGATAGCAGATCGAACAGGGTCGTTCTGATAGCTTGATTGAATGTAGCGAATTAAAACAGCAGAGCCTGGCACTTTCTGGAAAAGCGACGAAGCCCCGTGTATCCATTCGTTAGCCTGCATGTTCAAGCTATCGAAATCCATGGTAGATTGATGAAGGAGTTAGCTGCTTGTGTTTGTGTGGTGGTTGATGGCAAATGTTGAAGACCCTCCTCAGCTTTTTGCTCGGTTTCTCAGTAGGCGCCAAACGTTGGAAAGTGGACGCTCAGGAGTACCTAGGTAGGTACGAAGTACATCACGGACCCACAGAAGTAGGAGCGCTGAAACAGGTTCAGTGAGGCTTCCTCCTAGCGACAGCTACGCCAGGGCCAAAAAAACCAACGCTCGCTGCTTGATGCTGTGTTCTTGATCACAGCTACATACTAGAAGAAGCTAACAAAGTTTTTTTTTTTTTTTTTTTGAAATTAGGCTAATTATTTGATCAATGTATAGTCCACAGCAATCTGTTTATTATATCAGAATGGCTTGTCGTTATGATAATGGCATTTTAGAAGTGAGCTGCCTTCTCACAACCAGACGTTTTTTTGTCCCCCACATGGCTACCTTAGATTGCATTGGAGACGTGTTATTCCTAAAGGTACCGCGCATATCGAGTAGCTCTTCAGGCAGGTGAGTGTTGTCTGTCTAGGGACTACATCGCCTATGAGGTCTGCACCCGTGGCTCCAGAGAATTCTTAGGTGGTCGTTGTACGGAGTGCAGTGCGAAGCATCTCCCGAATCCGACTGGTCTGTGCAAGCCTGACTTTCCCGATTTTGGCGAACCGTACCAAGCAGAACTTCTGTATTAACCCTATCCGAGATAAAATGATGAAAATGATGGCACAAACAAGGGTAACAATCTAATAATCAGTACAGTAATTTGTAGTGACCCAAAACATCTGCTTTTCGAACGCGCGCAGCTTAAAATAAGCGCAGCTTCGAGGCTGCGTCCGTAGATGTCACAGCCGCATCACCACCACCAGCCTTTGTGCCAGTTTCAGTCTTTCCTTCAGTATTGTTGTTGTCCAGTCCCCATGGCTGCAGAAGGCGCATGCCGCCGATGCCGTTTGAGCCACCGCCGCCTAGGGCTTTGAAAATCATGTCACCAAGTACCTTCTTGCCGATTACACCAGGGGCAACAACAAGTGCCAGGAAGACAACGAAGAGAACAAAGTAAAGAATGGCAAATCGAATTACACGCCTGCGACGGAGCTTTGACTGCTTCATGGAGTAGATGGGGGGACGAATCTGACGGCTACATTCAACGTTAGCACGAACGTCAACCAAATCGTAATCAGTCAACATACCTAGGCAGCAACCAGAAGAGCATCATGGAGTGTATCTTGTCGATTTGAGGAGTTAAGACAAGTGGAGCCATCATGAAAAGAATCCAATGTCCCAGAATGAAATCAGCAGAGAACATGCTGAGTTCCGTTATCTTGCAAAGAAACTCTCGAGCTGGCTGTGATATTGAGTGCCAACCCATTGAGTACCATTTTCCGTTCCAAAAAGCGACGTTGGACTGGTCCGTTTTGAATTCCCTGGTCAATGCAAGTGACACAATCAGTTTGAAAACAAATCGCTGGATACAGGTGGCCGCGATAATGCCAGCAAGGGCCCTGGCAAAGTTGAAGCCTTCTAGAACATACATGACTTCAAAGAAGAGAATCATGAAGACTGCAGCCGCACCGTGGGCGATACCAGCAAGAACAGGACCGAACTTTTTGCAACACATGTTCAATACTGGTCCCATACAACAAGCCATACCAAACATGGCGGCAAGAACGCCGGCGTTGATGCCTATGGGGGCGAAAGCCACGATTGCCAACCGAATCAATGAGCCAGTAGGCCCGATTGGGAATTTAGGCGATGCGCTTGAATTGGCATCATTGGCTGTAACACCAGTCTGCGCATTGATGAATAGGTAGGCGACAGTTGTGGTAGCAGCAAGCAGTAGCGGCGTGAGGATCTCAGTCAAGAATATGTTGGCAACAGCAGCACGAGGGACATCGGCCGACATCTTGGCCGAAGCATCGCCCATAACTTTGCGCTTGTAGCCAGTGATACGGGTGCGGGAAAGTCTGCAGAATGTGATCCAGGAGGAAGCGTGTGAGCGTGAGTTGCCACGCGACAGCCATCGAAGAAAGTCGCGATAATCGATGAAGAAATCAGTCCAGGCAAATTGATGAGGGTTGTACAGGAATGGTGAGATGATGAGCCCGAGCAGAACGATCCAGAAGTAGGTGAGAGCAGGTTGCCATGCAGTAGCAGTAGCAAACAATAGCATCATCAGCAACCTGGCACCGAAGTAGATCGACTGTCCAGCAAAACGCGAATACAAAACGCCGAAAGGAATGCGGGCTGTTGCGAAGCCGCGACCAGTGCCGATGTATCGAGCACCGCCAAATGCCAGATCCGCCTGGACTGAGTTGGCATAGATTTGACAGACAAACACTTCGAAGAACGGTGACAGGGAGCAGAACTGCTTGATAAAACGCAAGGCAGCACGCCATACACCTCGCTCTGTCAATTCTTGAACAATGAGCGGCACAAAGGAGATGAAGAAAACGAAGAAGATGGAAATGATGCAACGATAAATCCAACCCATCAACTCGTCTGTGTTGGCACATTTCGTGGGGTACAGCGGATCCGTAATCGGTTTCTGCGGGTTGTAGTCGCAGCGGATCGTTTCATGTCGAAGAGCCCCAATTGACATCAGCGTGAGCATGAATGACTGAACAGACAGCATAATGAACATGTTGTTGACGTGGAAGCCTGCGTGTGCATAGTAAAATGACAGGAACCTGTCGAGAGGAAGCTGAGTGCCGAGGTAATAGTATTCTCGAGAGAGCCACTGCTCTCCCATACCAGTACCAATCTTCGTTGTGAAGTTGAGAATAGAACCAAATCCAAGATCGCGACCCTTGCCACACTGGTAGTATTCACAGTGCTTAATGCGTCCACCACGGACAAGTGCATTCATACCCGCAAAAATATCTTCGTTCAGATGCAGTCCCTTCTGGGCCTTCGACACACCACCACGTGTTGTCATGAAAATACCGTTGAGGAAATCAGGGTGACCGTAGTGAAGTTTACCACCAATTTGAGCCATGGTACGGGCGAAGAGGGTACCGAATGTCTGTTCCTTTCCAGCGGCGACATCACCGAGAATACCGATGTTCTCGGAAAAGATGTATTCACGTGCACCAAGAATAGCAACAGGTGTGTGAACGTCATTCTTCACACCGGGCGTGTAAGGAGATTGGTTATCCGGCTTCATCTCCTCAAACTCTGCGAGAACACTTCGAATCTTCAAGCATTCTTCCAGGTAATTGTCTTGGTTGGCGTCAATGAGTTGAATATATTCACCCCGGTAGAAGATAATCGCGTGGTTTTGGTTGTCAGATTTACCATCACCCAACACAGGGTTACCGGAGAGCTGGACGCGGAACTTCGGGCGCCTCATACCATTCTCCATGATTTCCGAATGACCGTCAATCAACGCTGAGTATAGACGAGGCTCTTCGCCCTCAGCCAGGGGGGGCTCTTCATCCAAGTAAGCAATCTGAAGATCTGGGTAGGCACGAAGTAGAAATTCGGCGTTTTCCATCTCTTCTTTTTTGAATTTAGAGTAGCGTTGCATGGAAACGACAAGCTTGAACTTGCGGCGGGCCATCCTCTCTAGCTCTCTCTCCAATTTTTCCGAGTTTCCGCCGAACATTTGAACAACTTCGGGGTTTTCGACACGATAGAGGAGCTTGATGGCGCGACTGTAGTTCATAAAACCAGATACAGTGCGGTACAGAGTCTGGGAACGCAAGGATGCCCAGATGCGCGTGCGAAGGGTATACTCTGGGGCAGAGGACTTGAAGCCAATGCAGTAAAAAGGCAAATCGTCAATTTTGCTCTTTGCTGTGTCCTTTTCGCTCTTCTCTGGTTCGCCATTCATCTGAGCCGTTTCATCCGCCAGAATCTTCGTGTCCTTGACGAAGCATTCCCATTCGTGCGGATGCAGCTGTTTGAGGTATTCCAAAAGCGTGACACGGGAGTAGGGCTCGTCTTCCCGGATGATTTCTCGCAGGGAAAGAAGAATCTTTTCACTGTAATGGGGAATCATGACAGTGAACGTGGGCATATTATCAACTGGGACGGGCTCGGGAATCGGTGTGGACAAAGATTGGGCGAAAAATGATATACGACGTTCAGCTTCGCTGTGGCTGGGAAAGAATTCGGTCTTGAAGGAGTGATCCTCCTGAGAGACGAAGAAGGTCGGGGCGCGAAGGGTCCGCTTGCCCTCCTGCTCAGAGGGGACTTGGTGGTAGAGCAACTTTTGCACGTGATCAATTGCAAGCAGATGCTCACGATACATCGAAATGACAATAGCGTTCCAGACCTGGGAGATCAGAACCTTGGGTTTGTATTTGATTTCCATGTCAGTAGTTGCAAGCACCTTCGAATAGATGCGTTTCGGGAGCCTCGAAAAAATATTTCGCCATGGTGTCCAGATCGATGAACCGATGTAGAAAGAGCGAGCGATGGAGAACACAGTGTTCAAGATGACGTAGAAGAGATAGGTGTCGAGGAAGAAGAAAATTAGATCAGTGAAAGTCATGAGGATGAGAACAATTGTAGGCTGATGCTTGCAAAGAATCTGCTGCGTTTCGGTGCTCGACCCGAACATCTTATCGCCCAAGCACTCGATCTTCATGATCGACAAGTAGCGGATTGGATCACGGAATGAGAGTGTAAGATACACATAGGACTCGCCAAATTTGGCACCGAAAACAGTGAGCCACAATCCAAACGACATGGCCATGTCGTTGCCAGTCAGACGAGGATAGCTGGCTGTGAAGGTCTGACTAGCAACGTACCGCCGGGATTTCTTGGTCAAATAGCTCCCAAAGAGACCGCCAAGAGGCATTACCGAGAAAAACAGAAACGTAAAGATAGCGATGACGAAGTGCACAATACCAAGAGCCTTGTCGATAGGTGTGTCGGAATTCCTTTTCTCTGGGTCATCTGCCTTGCCGTTGGCATGGAACATGAAGACTTTGATACCTGGTGCAACATTGAGGACGAGTATAACGATCAAGAAAAGGAGCCGTTTGGTGAGATGCTGCGCTCCGGCCCAACGACGCGGAACATACACCCACTCTGCCAACGTCGCGAATATCTGGATGAGCGAGGCGATAGCTCCACCAAACCCAACAATCGAGAACTGCTTTGACGCAGGAGGTTGATTGTCCTTCTGCTGCTCGTACTTGTAGGTAATAAGCGATGGTGCATTGTGTGAAGTGTAGAACCAGAACATGGTCAGATGAATAACCCAAATACGGTTGAAATTGAGTAACAAGTGAAACCACGAGCGCGATTCCTTGTAGGTTTTGAAAAAGCACTTTTTCCAATTGACTTCCTTCAACTTGAGGTAGCGTTCCGCAGGAGGCAAGTCAACCAGTTTGCTCTTGTCCTCGAGTACGATACGTTCAATGCCTTCGGGGTACCAGAAAAGTTGGTTGCAATCATCGTAGCCAATGATATGCTTGTGATCACGTTCACGGCGAACGTAAACGCCGTTGAGTATCTCGTATCCCTGATCACGACAGTACTGATACAGTGGCGTAATAACGTTGTTCAAGAAGGTGAACTCCTCGACTGGCTCCACGAGAGCTTGACAGGTCGGTGAATTTAGATAATCGTCCGCGCACTTGAATATGAAACAAAGACATTCGGGCATGAATCGAACCTGGTTAGCTTCGCCCCAGCACAACAAGTAGAGTGCGATCTGGCGAACGCGATCGTACTGCGACATACGATTCATGCGTGTCTTCCAGCGATACTCCGCGGCTTCAAGACTATCATCGCCTTCGAGTTCTTGTAGAGTTTCTGTCTCGTTCGCAGCATCAGCACCCTTCTTTTTGCTCTTCTTGGCCTTGCGTTTTCTATTCTTGGTAGAGGCATTGGCAAAGCCGACGGCGTCGTCTAGGTCGAGGTGAGCCGCAAAGTACCATTTGCGATAATTGGCATTATCACCTCCAATATAGTCGGCATGGAGGGACAAAAGCGCCTGGTTGGGTGTCATGCGGGACGCTCTTGAGTCCAGAAGTGTCATGAGATGGTCATACATGTTGCGCATGCTGTCTCGTTGAAATCCAAATTTGGAGGTGAGGTCGAGGAAGATATCTTCAATTTCTTCCTTAGAAAGGGGGATTTGGGCGTCAGATGTCCAAGCGGGGTACGGTTCCTTGGAACGTTGGCTTGGCAAGCCGTTGCCATACTCCATGCCGTAGTTGGGGGTCGAGGCGCCGGAAGACCTGTTGCCACCGTACGACATCTGCGAAGACGGCGGGCGATAACCACGGCCACCGTCTCCGTATCCAGTATATTGCTCATCACCACGGCCGTAGTAGTCCATTTCGGCAGCGCGAGCCATGTCAGACCTCATCGTGAAATCGCTGAATGTTTCGGATTCTTCCTCCGATTGATGACGACCACCCTGGGCATATCCTTGATTGTAGTCGCCGTCGTAATAGCCCTGATTATTGTTGTAGTAATCATCCTGATACTGGTCATGGCCATCGTAGTAGCCTCCGTCTTGATGATACGGGTTACTGGCATCGGCGTGATAGTATCCGCTGGTCCAAGGTTAGGTAATTTCATCAACTTGCCGCATACTGTTGTCACTCACGATTCATCGTAGTAGCCATCACCTTGGGCACCATGAGCGCCATGGGCACCGTGATCGCCGTGAGCACCATGATCGCCGTGAGCACCATGATCGCCATGACCATTGTCATAATACTGATCATCTTGGTAGTACCCGTCGCCATGTCCGGCCTGGCCATAACCTTGGTCGTACTGGTCGTGGTGACCACCTTGATAGCCAGACATATTGCTTGCTATTGTTACCTGCCAGAAGCGAAATAAGTATTGTGCGCAATAGAATATGGTTCCGATCAGTTGACATACGTGCGAATCTCGTGCAGCATTTGCTCCTGTTTGAGCAGTGTCTAGATCCGCGCGTTAAGAAGCAGGGTTTTTGGAGCTTGGTAGCAATTCGACCGGGTTTGACTGGGCCACCTATATGCGATTAGGAAGCCACAGGCACGGAAACAGCACCGCGATTGTCGAGAAAACGATGACGCAAGAAGCGAACGTTGACGGCAGGAACTGCCTGTTGATTGCAAGACTCCGATTGGAGAACGAATGTTGACAAGAAAAAGGAGAGATCAATTGCTATACAGTGTGTATAGCAGAATAGCGGTTAAAACAGCGAAGGAGAGTGTTGCCCATGAAGAGCGGTTGTCTTGCCTTGTCTCCTATCCGGTGATATGTTGAAAGACGAAGAACGAATAATCCGTCGAGAAATCTCTGGGAAGAAGGGGGCCAGGGGGGAATGTGGCGGTGCTGTGATTCTGTATCGGTGGCCCCTCCCTAGCACTCCTAGGTACCTAGGTACCTAGGTAGGTACCTAGGTAGGTAGGTAGATGTTTTTACAGTGCCGGGTACCTAAGGTATGTAGGTACCCAAGGTATTTACCTAAGTACCGACTGGTACGTACCCGGGTGCCACGCAGCTCTGCCTTTATTACAGGGGAATGTCTGCCGCGACCCATACCTAAGCTCCGGCTTATCCGTTAATAGACGGCCAGCGGCGAAAAAAATGGGAATGGCAGAACAAGTGAAAAGTCGATGGCTGAGGATCGACCGCCGGAATTGTGCTCGACCTTTGCCTGAGACCTTTTGTCTGAGGGACAACCCCGATCACACATGACCGTGTTCCCCTTACCGTGATCGTCTGCTGTTCTTGCATTCGTGCCCAATTATATGAAAGCCCAACTGCAGTAACCTGCGATGCGGTTCAATATGGACCTAATATGGCAGGTGTTGTGGCATCGCCAAATAATTCGCTGTTCACTTCACCCAGCTGTCAGGGGCACAGTCCACTTGGTTTCGTAACTAATAAGGTGCCTCTGGTAGAGCTTCTCCCTGCGCCTGCCTTGAATTGAGTGCTGCAGGGAGCATGGCAGCCAATTGCACTAGTGGCAAACAGGGAGGCTGGCCGCTGGGATTCGATTCTCACGGCCCACTCGCGCGAGCCAGTGCTATAGATAGACTTTGAATGGTCAAAAATGCCTCCACACATGTGGACACTGCCGTGCGACTGCTTGACTCCGTACGCGACTTGCGCGATTCCGGAGGCGACGCGGAGCTACTGGTAGGTAGGTAAGCAGAGGAAGCTTTGAGCTGAGCACTTGATTTCTGCAAGCTCTGCAGCACTTGCCTGCCTACCTACTTGTACATCTGAGGGCTCTACATTGAAGCGCGCGCCTCATTCTGTCAAGACAGCGTCAAGTGTGACGGTTCTAATAGCCAGTGAAGGTTCATAGAGCGAGGGAATTGGGTTCGGCGCTATCTTG
>JARJPP010000331.1:0-42643 GCA_030782485.1 Beauveria brongniartii
GGGGGGGCGTTTGAGAGGAGGTTTACCCTTTGGTTTAGGACGGGACGGGAACGGAACGGGAACGGAAACTTTGCGCCAACGGGAAGAGAACTGGAAGAAAGCACGGATGTAAAAGAGATTGCGCGAATTGGGGAGAGGCAAAAACTTATCGTCAGTTCTGTTACGAGCTTTGGGGGTTTTTTTCTTTTTGAGGACCCCCCCCCGCCTTCATGATGGAATTTGCTGCCCCTCCAATTGCCCTTCTGAGTGAAAAGGGACCAATTTTTATGGGCAGCCTCTTTTTTTTTTTTTTTTTTTTTCTTTGCTCCATTCACTGGTCGAGCCTTTCTCCGTAATAAGTACCACAGAAGGGGTCAACGACACCGGCTTCTGGGCTGCTGTGCTCGCAGGCTGTGCACGCGCAAGTCTGGCTCGCAAAGCAACCATCCATTTGCATAGATTGATGACAGGGTTTCAGCCTCTTTGACTTGTGCCACCAGGAGTTGTTGTCGCGCGGATATTGGGCAGGCATGTTGGTCACGTGCCGCCGGGATATATCAAGGCGACGCGGTGGACGCATTCAAGCGAGCAAAGTCCTCAACTAAAACACTTTACGGATTATTATAGTCTTTGGCTATCATTATAGCGTGATCTGCTTCAGGATGAGTGACCACGACTACAATGTGTTTTTCGTCAGCCCTCTGGGCATCGACGATGTCGCAAAGCCGGGCGAAGGCATACACGCTCCTGGCAAAGACGATCTGCATCCAGATCGGACCCCTCTGAAAAAGCAGAGGCAAGCCATGCGGAAGCACTGGAACAATCCAGGCGAGTCGTCGCTGCTTTCGGTCTATAAGGAACATATTGCCTATGAAATTGCACATGAATATTTACGACAAGGAAAACAGGCGACCATTGTGGTGATTAACGTGCTCCTGGCCGTTCGGAAGGAGGCACTGTTTCGTCATGGGGGGGGATATGTACTGAACCGCCTGCAAATAGAGATCCCGAATCATTTGGAACGCTACTCTGCCGGCGAGCACTTTTTTTTTCACCACATTCCAGATTTCGCAATCACAGAGTGTCGGCAGCTGCGACAGCCACCTCCGTATCCTGATTACGTAGGTAGCTCAAGCTAAGATGACTAGATTTCAACATGGTTTTCGGACCTTTTTTGTTGTCTACAACTAGTTAGTTAACTAGCACTTGCGCAAGAGTTTTGTCCCAAGTCCATGTCTGCAGCGCATGTGTGTATGCTTAGGTAGTTGCCTTTATTATTATTAGTGTCTTGGTAATGGGTCCTTACTGAAGGCCCGCATACGCCAATCCATAGTTAGGTAAGCAACGAGGTAAACTTCAGTGGAAAATGTCGACGGGGCAAGTAAACAGCAATGCCATGATAGCCAAGCATGGTGCATGCCTGCACCGAAGAAAGTGCTCGGACTGCTGGGGTTCACCTCCTTTTTCTCCTTTTTTTTTTTTTTTCCTTTCTCCATAAAGTAATAATCAAACATGCGGGATTTGTGAGCGCCCTTGTCCAGCTCTTACCATGTTTCATCGTTCCCTTTGTTTGCGAAATGAAGAAGCATGGTAGCACAATGTAGACAGAGTTGGTCGATGCGGCGGCAAGGGCGTTTGCACAGCGGACTGCACAGATTGACGAATTGCAGGGTCCCCAAGCATCGATTAATTCAGAAAGAGAGAGATCGCCGAGACCGACGACTCCAAGACTCCACATCTTGCCATGGACAAGTTGGCTCGCGCCAAGCAGGGATCGTTGTTGGTCACTATTTATTAGTCGTAAAAAAAAAAAAAAAACCTTCAACAAGTGGGCATGCGGAGAAGAGGCATAAACAGCTTTGGCCGGCTGGGACCAATTGAGGACTTGGTCAGAAAAAAAAACAATGGATTCGAGGGAATTGATAAAAGAAGGTGCGCAGCGAGGCAGACAACCCAAGAACCAATGCAACGCTACCTAAATTTAGGTGCTAAGCCAACCCATATTTGGTTCTGGTATACGTCAGAGTTGAGACATCTGTGCTAAGCTGCTAACCACCAGAAAAGTAAGATGCCCATCCACACCATCATGCTCCGTTGTAGATTTCTGGATTTCCCCATAATTTCGGCCTTCTGATAGATCGAGGGCAGACCCGTGACGTCCGTGACCAGTCGGCGCAATGCAATCACGCGTGGTAAAATAGTCATTCTTGGTCGTATCAAGCCCATCGGCTATCGAGTTCATTTTGCTCGGGACGGCGCGCCGTTTCCCATCATGCAGCAAACATGATAATCCTGGCGATGCGCCCAAACATGGTGTGACCGGCCCGCCATTCAAACATCAGCTGCCGGCTGTTCCTCCAATATTAGTTCCGGGGGCCTTGTTCCCGACAAACATAGCCTTCCCCACGTTTGCTGTTAGACTTTTGGGGGAATTTCTTTTAAAATTGCCCATCATCCCAAGCTTGGCAGCAATCTTTCCTGCTTTCTCCAAGATACGCAAATCTACAAATCCGACAAGATGCAGTTCGTCCGTGCTTTGACGCCGTTGCTTGCGCTTCTCCTCTGCCCTCTCGTTTTCGCGGATGCAGACTGCGATGACGCGCAGCCGCCCAGCCAGGACCCTTGGTACACGCTGCCCAAAGGTGTCGACTGCTCTGGCGCACCGGGCAAGCTGCTTCGTCTCCGACGCGCACCCAAGACGGCGCGCGAGAGCCTGCGCGGCATCCAGGACGCCTGGAACGTCTTATTCTGCAGCACCGACAGCGCGGGCGAGCCGACCTTTTCCGTCACGACCGTCCTCGTCCCGCACGACGCCGACTCCAAGGCGCTCGTGACGTACCCGCCAGCCTACGACTCGGCCAGCGTCGACAGCAGCCCCAGCTACGCCCTCAGCAACCTCGTGGGCTCGAGTATCGAGCAGGCAATCTTCACGCCGCTGCTCGTCAGCAAGCGTTGGGTCGTCAACATGCCCGACTACGAGGGCCCGCGCGCCGCCTACCTCGCCGGCAATAACTCGGGCCACGGCCTGCTCGACTCCATCCGCGCCGTGCGGTCCCTTCACGATCTCTTTGGCCTCTGCCCCGACTTCCAGCACGCCGTGTACGGCTACTCGGGCGGCGCTTTTGCGAGCCAGTGGGCCGCGCAGCTGCAGCCGTCGTACGCTCCGGAGCTTGCCATCGGCGCCATGGCCTACGGCGGCCTCGCCGTCAACGCCACCAGCGTCATTCCCGCCATCAACGGCGGGCCGGCGGCGGGGCTCGTCGTCCTGGCTTTGCTCGGCACGACAGCGCAGAACCAGGAGGCCAGAATGATTCTCGCCAAGAATCTGCGCAAGACGGGTCTGTACAACTCCACCACATTTTTCAGCGCCTTGAAAATGGACTCCCAGACGGCCATGGCACTGTTCCAAAACCAGGATATTTCAAAATACTTTGTCGAGGGATTCAGCTTCTTGAAGGAGCCTGCCTTTGTCCACGCATTCTACGACGACACCCTGGCCGGGCGTGGCGATACACCGACAGTCCCAATGTACGTCTTCCACGGCGTCAAGGACAATATTTCTCCCATCAAGGATATGGATGAGCTGGTACAAAAGTACTGCGCTGCCGGCACCAGCATCGAGTACCGTAGAAATGTCGTCGGAGACCACGGCGGCACTGGCATCGCGGAAGGCATCCGCGCACTCAACTGGCTCAGTGGTTTCTTCGCGGGCACCCACCAGTCTGAGAAATGCTGCCATGTGAACGACGTCACGTCGGCGCTCGGGTCCGACTCGGTCGCGCTGGCCTTTATCGTCTTCAGCAAGCAGGGTTATCGCATCGCCCAATTTCTCCAAATACATGCGCTGCCCGGTGTTCCTTCGCTCCCGTCCAATGCCACGAATGCCGAAGTCTTTGGTGCGCTGCGCTTAACCACGCGAGCGTCGCTGGCCAAAATCGGACTCAACGACCAGGCGCTGGCTCAATTTCACATATCGGAGCAGGACTTGGCAGAGCTAGGAATTCATTGACGGCAGGCAAATTCTGATTTGCGAGCGTGAATAGTGTGAATTCGATATACTTAATGCACAGACCTAATATATTGTTGTTGGTTCATTTTTCAATCGCTGTTGCATACCGCTTTTGACGTGATCATTGTAGCTTGCCGCACAAAACAATGTCCTCACCAAAAGGGTGCCACGAGACGTCACGCAGGCGGGCGGCGGCTACCGGTGATCCTGACTGGCCATGCATGCGCGCCGGCGACACGACAACTCCGCCTTGGCCTAGCCACGTCGGTGCGATTGTGACAATGACCGAGTTTATCAACTGATGATAAGCGGGGTCCAGCAGAGAATTGATAATTTTCCCGCCGCCTTCCACCATGACACTTGAAATGCGTTCGTGGTCAGCCAGTCTGGCAAAGACGTCGTGCCAGTCAAAGCGTAGCCGTCCATCCGGGCCCGGAGGCCCTACATGCAGCGGTATGTACTTGCCGCCGTGCTGCTCGAGAAGCCGCGACGCGGCCTCGGGGATAATGTTCGACTCTGCCGTGATGACAAACGGCGCCAGGCCCGCGCCCCGTCGCTGCGTCTCCAGCACCTTGTCGGTTGCCTGGGGCGTCCAGCGCAGATGCGGATCAATGATGACGGGCCGGGGCTGCGCGTGCTCCGCGCCGGCTATGCGACAGTTGAGCGCGGGGTCGTCGGCGAGCAGCGTCGAGACGCCAATGAGAATGGCGTCGTGCCGGGCGCGCAGGTAATGGGTCATGGCTTTGGATTCCGGGCCGGAGAGGCGGGTGCGCACGCCCGGCGCGAGCGACAGGGACGAGTCGAGCGACGACGCATATGTCAAGGTCACGTAAATTCCTGATCCTTGAGTGGTCCTCGTCGGCGGCAGGTGAGGCTCCAGCAGAGCCGCCTGTTCTGCCGAAAATGTGAGCTTCTCGGCCATTTTGCGTGGAGCTGTGGCAGTGATGACTGGGTAGTCCAAGGTGAGTGAGTTTGGGCTGTGCTCTGGGTGTCAGGACAGAGAGGGTTTCGCGGGGAAATATGTTCAGGTCATTTCGAAGTGGGGTCCAAACGTAACCAAACTCCCAGGGCTGCACAGTTATGCGCATCTAATAAACCCTTGCAATCGAACAAAGAAACATCGAAATGTAAATTCATGTTTTCGATTCAAACTGGCTTTCAAGGGGTTTTGCTGGCTTCTTATCAAATCTGGGATTTCCGTCATCGTCAAACTCTGCCCACTGAAAGAATGAGCATCCTTCTTTCTCTGGAACATTGCCTGCATGACACATCCAAAAGTATTTTCCAAAATTCTCACGCTTCCGCTGCACGACGCGTAGGATACAAGGTATCTTGCACCCGCACCGCGGCGTCTGCGACGGGTGCATTCGGGCGCGGTAGTCGCGATAAGTAATGTTGATGCGTCGGTTGCCTGCAATGGGGTGAGGGTCAATCGACAGCGCCGGTACAATGCAGTGTTTCCACTCTTCTTGCATTTCGGCGTGCATGATGAGCAGCGAATTGTGAGGGAGATGAATTGATATCTGGCCTTCTGCATCCGAATCTTGCGCTGTCCTGGTCTCGGCATCTTTGGGGAGCACGCGACGCACTCGAAATTCGCGTGCAACCCCAAGCGATATTGAGCCTATCACGGCGCGTGGCCCGAGGTAGGTGAGCTGATCGCTATGGTATCCCACGCTCTGCTGGGCGCCATTGTAGCAATTGACAAATGCCGAGTTGGGGACCCAGGGGTGGGGAGACTGGTATTTGAGCTTCTTGCCGCCGGGATATCTAGTTTTGATGCGATGCTGTATTTCTTTGTTAACTGTTTCTTGAACAATTGGCTTGACTTTCGATAGCTGCGGAGTGATGCGCCGAACATCCTGGAGGCATCAAATTAGGAGGAAATTGGCTGTGAAAGCGGGCACTCTGACCTACAGTAAGCTGCGCACCGTTGTAGTAGAATTCTGACTTTTGCGACATCATATTTTCATAACTATCGACATAGAAACTTGAAGTGTGCGGGCTGGAGACGACATTGTCAAACAGTTTGAAGGTGATGCGCTCAAACGTTTCCGACTCTGCCAGCAGCTCTGTAAGCAGGTCGTTGGCGACGTCGGGCGGCAGAAAATTATGGATAATAGTGCAAGGCGTATGCTCGGAGACATCCACTGGGTCGAAAAGATGTAGGGTGCTACCTTTCTTGGACTTGAGCTTCTTTGTGTGCGACAATGTCGGATCCGCAGGAAGCGCATACTGCTTGAGCGACTGCTGGCAGCCAATGACACCAGACTTGGTCGGCTCGGGGCGCACATGACGCAACGAGGCCGATGCTTCCTTGACCGAGCCGTCGTGAGCGAGCAGCACATCTACCAAGGTATCTTGATCAACTTTTGGATGGAGCGACGAGAGCATCGCGAGCTTGACTTCCGTCGGCTCGTCGTCGTGGGCAGTGTCTGCAGCTTGGCGGGGTGCACCCTCGGGCGACTTGCGCTTGCGACTGCCAGCGAGAAAGGCCTTCATCTTTCACCATGTCATCCCACGCAGAGTCTGTAGATGAAGTCTAGGTCAGGCGATTCAGCGGTGTTGCTTCTCAAAGACCACAGCATGGCCAGTTGAACTTCGGTCGTGAAATGCCTCGACAAGGTTAGAAAGCAACACACAGTGGCGAACGCGGGTCAAACTCAGGGCGCGCGGGGCTTCAACTTTTCCCGAACAGTACCACCGGCTTTCGCACACGCTTCTGACGCGAAGTCATGTGATGCCGTAAACCGGTAGTCTTTTCAAGGTAAGCAAATGGCCATATTGCTTTCATCTAGGAATTAATCAATCATCTATATGCAGACGGCTTGCTCATCTTAATGGATTTGATTCATGAAATTGTGTGGCGATGTGCGACGACCAGATACAAACACTGGCCGAGATATCGCTCAGCCATGAGTAGGTCGACATATGTAGTTTAATGCTAAAACAAAGCGCGAAAATTCATTGAAATTTATTAAACCCAATTCCTGCAGCTGATCAGTCTCATGTTAGTGAGAGGCTTCATTTAGCAATATCCAATGTTTGCGGCCAACTTACAGCACTATTCACCTGTGACGTCTCTAGAGAAGCTTGTGCGGGTCCCTGTAACCGAGGCATATGTTAGTGGAAAGCTTCGAGCAACACCTCGTCCTGACATGCATAACTACTTTCCTCCCCGTCATAGAGACTGCTACCGAGACGAGGAGCCCAAAAAAAAGGTCTCCCAAAACTCAATTCACGACTACAGACATCCCATTCGACCAAGACGCCGCTTCTGCAAAGCCTGTACCTCGTCCCGTCGAATGCGCCGCCGCCCCGGCCGTCTTCCCCCGCCTCGTCGCTGCGATCCCCCTCACTGCTGCCGCCCAGCATGGCCGCCATGCTAGAGTTTCGCACCCAAGGCTTCAACCCCTACGCCGTCAAATACTCTCCCTACTATGATTCGCGCATCGCCGTCGCCTCGGCCGCCAATTTCGGCATCGTCGGCAATGGGCGCCTCTACTCGCTCGGGCTCACGGCGCAAGGCGTCCAAGTAGAAAAGGCGTACGTTTTCGCTCGCTCTCCGTGCCTCGTTCTGCTGTCATCTCGCGCGCACTTTGCTGCCCCTTATCACCGCTTCTAACACAATGCTGTGTGTAGCTTTGACACCAACGACTCCCTCTACGATCTCGCCTGGTCCGAGATCAACGAGAACCAGCTCATTGTCGCATGTGGCGATGGCTCGCTCAAGCTCTTCGACCTCGGCGTCGACGACTTTCCCGTCATGAACTTTCACGAACACAAGCGCGAGACTTTTTCCGTCTGCTGGAACCCCGTGACCAAGGACACATTCGTCTCCAGCTCCTGGGACGGCACTGTCAAAATCGTATGCGCGCCCGTTACTCGACGTTCCCTCAGAGAACAACCCCAACCCTCCCAAACCAAGTCTTGTCGCTGACGTTTTCTCTTTTTTCCTTCTTTCTTCCGCAATAGTGGTCACCGACACGAAACTTTTCCATCAAGACGTTACCGATTGGCAACTGCACGTACAGCACCTCCTTCTGCCCCTCGAACCCGGCGCTGATATCCGCCGTCTCCTCCGACTCCCACCTCCGCCTATTTGACCTGCGCACGCCCTCGTCCGCCAAGTACCATCTGGTCGCCACAATCCCCGTGCACGCTCCGCCGCCGACGCCCGGCGGCGTGGGCGGCGGCGCCACCCCCTCGGAGCTCCTCACCCACGACTGGAATAAGTACAACGACACCGTCGTCGCCACCGCCGGCGTCGACCGCATCATCCGCACCTTTGACATTCGCAACCCCAACGGCGGGCCCCTATCCCTCATGCAGGGCCACGAGTACGCCGTCCGCAAGGTCGCTTGGAGCCCGCACGCCAGCGACATCCTCATCAGCGCCAGCTACGACATGACGGTTCGCTTGTGGAACGACGGCTCCACAATGGGTCCCGTCGCAGGGCCGGGCGGCGCCCGGGTCGGTCAGCAGATGGGCATCATGAACCGTCATACAGAGTTCGTCACGGGCGTGGACTGGTGCCTGTTTGGTGTCGGAGGCTGGGTGGCCTCGGTCGGCTGGGATGAGAGGGTGCTGCTGTGGGATGCCAACATGCTAATGGGGCGCAGATAGCCTTTTGCTTGTGCGGGATCTAAATCAGAGGTCTTGTCTTTGTCTGCATCGGTGAAGCATAGGTAGCTGGCAAGCTGGAATTAAAGTCACCGCGTAGTAGAAAAGCCTCACGGGATCACGAGCTGGTTGCGCGGGCTCACTCGAGTCGAGAGCATCGTGCATAGTAATTCTTCATGCGGCGTTGATGGGCGTTTGGTACTATATCTCAATATACTATTTACTTATCCGTACTTGTTCGAGACGGTATCACTTTGAATGCTCACTAGACTAAAGCTCCTTCACCCATTGCGGGCATAGAGACATCACTCGTGGACGGCCAGAAATGATCAACAGCTATACAGCAGGGATTATCAAGAGAGGTGTATTATCCAGTTATGCGCCTAGGTTATTTTTCCCTATCTAAAGTACCCTTGCATCCAGTTCTATACAGTAGCAGATAAGGTTTGCCCTTTGGTCCTACACACCTGGCAACCTGGCAAAACAAGGTCCGTAAATTGCCACTGCCCATATATTCATATAATCAAACAGAAGCGCTGAATTTCGCGAGCTCAGTCTTCCCAACTCCGACACCATCGACATTGATGGCAGAGGCTCAACTTTTGAACGTAATAAGACAAGTGTAAACAACAAGAAGAGGTGTAAAAAAGCGTAAAAAAAGACATGTTATACAGGTGATTTTCGTCGTTCCATCAGGCTGCCTTGGGCTTGCTACCGCCAGCAATGCCTGGTGCGCACTTCATCTCGGTCTGACCGTGAGCCGCAACTACCACGCCGAGTCTCGTGATCCTCTGTCCGAGTTACGGCGGAAG
The DNA here is from genome assembly GCA_030782485.1 of Beauveria brongniartii. Taxonomy (NCBI): domain Eukaryota; kingdom Fungi; phylum Ascomycota; class Sordariomycetes; order Hypocreales; family Cordycipitaceae; genus Beauveria; species Beauveria brongniartii. The sequence continues at coordinate 9,424 of JARJPP010000331.1, forward strand.
CCACCGCGGTTGCCACCTCGGTTGCCACTGCGTGAGCCACCTCGAGAGAAACCGCCGCGGCCGCCAGATTCACCTCGACCGCCGAAATCACTTCTCCTGGCGTTGTCCTTCATATTGTCGAAAGGGTCGCTGCTGCGCCTGGAGTCTCTGTCAAAACCCCGATTGTCATGTCGATCCCCAAAACGAGTCGAACGGCCACGGGAGTCGGATGAGGAAGATGACTCAGGACCAAAGTTAAGATTGGTACGGCCAAAGCCATTTCTGTCAGCTTTAGCCTTGGACACGGTGGGGGGGCTTTGCCAACCCCAACCTTGAGTAGCCCATTCGTTCATCTGATCGACAACATCATCACGGGCGTTCCTGTCAGTAGAACCGAAGATGGTAACACGGTAGGCTTCCTCGAGCAGGCGCGATGGCACTTGGGAATACAACTTTTGAGTCTCGGCCATGACATCTGGTTGGTTGGTGTCCGAGTTTATGTCAAATGAAGCAGTTTCTAGTGCGGTACTAGGCTTGAGGGGCAATCCACCAAGCAGAGAACGGGCTCTAGGGCGACTCGTAGCAGGCAGAAGAAGCCAACCTTCGCCGTCCTTCTTCTGTCGAGCAGTGCGGCCAAGACGATGGATATATGTCTCCCGATCGCGTGGGCAATCGACTTGAATGACGTGAGTAACGTCCGGGAAGTCCATACCACGAGCAGTGACGTCGGATGAGAACAGGACAGCAGACTGTGACTTGCGGAAGTTTTCCGCAGCTCTGGTGCGAGCCTGCTGGGTCAGACCGGAGTGGATGGAAAAGTTGCGGACGAAGGTGCGGTCACGGTTCTTCGCAAAGCCCATCTCTCCTGCGAGCTGAGTCATAGCCGTCGTGTTGAGGTAAACAATAGCCTTGAAAGGTTTCTTGTCAGGGTTTTCTTTGCATTCCGCGAGCCCCTTGCCGATGAGCTCGAACAGGGCGGGCATGACATTATTTATGTGCGAGACAGTGACAACGTTCTGTGGCACGTGCTCATGAGTCAAAGACTCCGTCTCGGCAATTGTTTGCACAAACTGGAAGTCGTCGGCGCGAACCATGTTTCGCGTAAGGCGAATAACCGAGTCAGGGATTGTGGCCGAGACCAACAACGTTTGGCGCACCTTATCCCGAGGGAGGAGTTTGATGATATCGTTCAGTTCACGCTCGAACCCGACATCGAGCATGCGGTCAGCTTCATCAAGCACCATGGCAGCCAGGTTTGGGGCTTCAATACCGCTCTCCGGGTCGGAGAGCAGATCATGCAAACGACCGGGTGTAGCTACCAGGAGATGGCATCCCTCGCGGCGTGTCTTGTACAACATTCTGTTCTTCTGGGTACCGCCGACGGCAGACTGAACGACCAGACCGGTGTGACGAACGAGGCGGCGCGCCTCTTCTGCGATCTGCTCTGCCAGCTCACGCGTGGGAGACATGATAATGCCGCGGATGTCATCGGGACGTGCCTCATATTTCGCAGACCTTGTCGCCAAGGTCGGATCCTCGTTGATCATGCGCTGTAGAAGCGGTAGAAGGAAGGCAATTGTCTTACCAGTTCCAGTCTTGGCTTGCGCGACGCTATCATCGTTTCTGTTAGTGAACGAGCGTTTCGCGGGACCAGAGAGGCGCGCCGCAACTTACATATCAGTGCCCTTGAGAGCTGGCGCAATCGTTTTGGCCTGCACAGGACTCATGGTTAGGTAGCCCAGGTCTTTTGTAATGGCACGTAGCAGGGTCTCGTTGACACCCTCTTCGGCCAGGCTTGAAAACTCTTTAGTCCACTCGTCGCTCTGCTTGGAGGCATCTTGTTCTCCGGCAGGCGATTCGGCGGCGGGCGCAGCGGCATCACTGCTATAGAGGCGCGCAAGTTGGGTCAAGGAATTCCATGACTGGACTGCCTGTATCGCAGGGCGATTCGTCTGCGCAGCGATGTGTTGGTAACGCCCAAGAGTGACAGTCGCCCGGGGCAGGACTCGGCGAGCAAGGCCCGCGGAAGACCTCAATCCGTGGCGGAACATGGCTTGCAGTATATGCAAAGGATTAGTCTCGAATCCTAATCAATTGTAGGGTCTGTGAGATGCCGTGGTGCAGTATGGGGATGAAAGAGTGGAAGAAAAAGAACTGGTCGCGTGTGAAGGACGGGACGACGGAACACTGAGAAGCATCGGCGACAGAAACTTTTCAACTTTTTTCCCCCTTTCGCCGTGACCCACACCAGCGGCCCCACTTACAATCTCAGCCACTTGTACACCTCTCATCCATACTTCGTTCTGAAGCCATCCGTGTACCGACGACGCAGTTTTCAACTATTAAATGTCATTTTTAGTCTATAGCATAAGTATTTACCCATTTGAAACTATACGAGCAGCCTTGGTATATTACGGACTCCACTGCTGCTTAGTGCCTCAAGAATGCACAAGTCCTCGTGTGCTGACACTTTTGCGCCACAACTACTCAGCCACAGCTGTACTTTTCTGTACTAGTGTAACGTGACTCGCGATCTTTGACTAAACCTATTCCAGCACCGTGAAAGGATTATTTAGCCAGATTTATTTACTTCTTGCGTCTACTTTCTTAGCCACAAAATGTTGCTACTGCAAGTGAATGATATTTGCTATTATAATGCCTGCAATGTCGTCCAAGTAGAACAACCCTGATTGAAATTGATATCAAACGCCAGTGACTCATAAACCAAAACTCCAATGCCGCTCTAACTCATTCTAATGATGCACCTATGCGTTGCTGCGTAACAAACCGCCTTGTATCACCGTAGTTCATCCCAGTGATATACTCACAGTCAACCATCGACATCCACGACTTACAAGACATCCTTACTCATTTCATACGACCAACCACCTTCACGCCTCAGCTTCTCTCTTGCCGCCATGTCCTTTCGGATGTCGTCTTCAGTCAATCCGTCCGGTCCACTCCAATTAGCGCTTGAAGTTCTGGCGCGGAACTTTGGCCACCTGTCCTTGCTCTTGCTGAATACTTCTTCCATGTTTAGTGGTGCTGGTGGCCCGAAGATTTGCGAAGGGTCCATTGTTTCCTGCCGCATTAGAGCCGCCCGGAGGTCAGGGGATGCGGCCCAGCCAGCGATATTGTTGATACCAGGATCATCCTCCTCGTCTTCGTCATCAGTCTGGATCTCAGGCAAGTCAATGGCTTCTCCGTTCTGGAATTGTGGGGATGGACGAGGCACGGATTTCACTGCCGACTTGGCTGCGAGATACGGCCCAGGACGCGCTGGCGTTTTGAAGGCAGGGCCAGCTGCGTTTGGCGCAAAGGGAATGTTGCCCTTTGAAATCTGCGCCATGTCCACGGGGCGAGCAGTCTTGCTTTGAAGCTGATGCGACGTCACTGAGGCCTTGAACAGATCATGAACCGCACTCGGCGGTGCATTCGAATAGCCATTTTGGAAAAGCGACTTTGACGGCACGTCCTTCTTAAAGCCGGGAGATGGTCGCACAGCATGTCCTTTGCTGGGGTTATTCCCACTTTCAGCACTGTCTTGCAGGACTTCGCTAGTGCGGCGTCTCTTGGCATCTTTTGCTTGATATGCCGGTCCCGTACGAGTCGGTGGTCGAGAATCCTGTGAGTCTTCATTACCTGCATGTCCGACCAGGCGCTTTGTTCCAGCTTTGCTCAAGTTTGCCCCGGCTTGTTGTCGCTGAGGGCCTGCCATCATGCGAGAAGGGGGCCTGTTGCCCTGGCTTTCCATCTTCTGCTGCTGGCTCATCGTGAAATCCGGAGGGCCATTTGGCTGAGATCGAGCGGCCGGAGGAGGCGCCTTCGTTTGCTTTGCCTTATCCAAGGCTGCCTGTCGCTGGGCCGTCTTACGCTCCTCGGCCAATTCCTTGTCTTTCTTCTGGCGCTCTGCTTCAACCCGTCGCTGTTGCTCGTGGCGGCGCTGCTCCTCTTGAGAAGCAGCACGCTTGCGCTCTGCTTCAGCCTTTGCATCGCGGCGCTTTTGAGCCTCTCGCTCTTCTGCCTCCTTCTTCTTGGCAGTCGTCTCCGCCGCTCTTGGGCGTGTATTTGTGCTCGACTTTAGGCTTTGCAATGATGCCTTGCTGTGAAGAGACGCCTTGCTCGCGTTTACGCTCTGTTGATGCTGGGAGTTGGAAAGGCTAGCAGGATCTTGTGGAATAGTCGACTGTCTGCCTGCTTGATGAAATTGCGAGTGTTGGGATCCCGGTTTAACGCGAATGACTGTCGGTGCTTGCTTCGTCGTCCCATCTTCCTTGGTTGGTTTGACTGGCCGCTTCACGTCTCTATTTCGGAGAGAGTGTGTGGTGCTCGTCATTCGAACAGCCGATGGCGGTGCGATCTGTGGCACGTCAAGCATTGCTACATCTTGTGAGATGGGATCTTGTTCGTCGTCAGATAGCTTTGCTCCGCGAGAGTTGCTGAGAGCCTTAGGCGTCTGTTTTGCGTGCATTTGTTCCTCTTGATTTTTCTTAGCCGCAATTTCCTGCTCCATGGCAGCAATGCGCTCCTGTTCTTTGCTAAAGACACGGGCCTTCTCGCGCTCTTTTTCACGGGCCTTGTCCAATCTGTCCATCTGCTCAGCCATCAGCCTCGCCTCCTTCTCTCGGCGCTTGAGGTCCTCTCGCGCCCGTTCCGCGGAGGCTCGCGTGCGACGAGTCTTCGTGGGACTCAAAGAGCCTTCTGTATTATGCGATATGCCGGAAGCAATCCTAATCTTGGAAGCTAATGAGGCAGTAGAGGGCGATGGATGCAATCCCAGCTGAACTGTAGAGGACGAGAGCAAGGAAGATTTCCCCTCTGCGCTTATCGCCGCACTGCTTGCCAAAAGACTTCTCGAGCCTTTCAAGATGGAAGACAGCTTGCTCTTCATCTGCTTGAGTGGGCTGTCGCGGAAGAGCCGCGATGGTGACCCAGATGGAGTCTCCGCACCTTGAGATTCTGGCACAGTATCGAGGCCATTGGATTCCGATGCGAATTTTGTGAGAGTCAACTCGCTCTTTGCATCAGTCATGCTAGGCAGCGTTGACACGGATGCAGACTTGCCATGAGATTTGAAGTGAGTGCCGTGTTGCGTTTTTGCGGCCGCAAATTCCGGCTGGCCAATTGTTCCTTTTCCTTGTATGCCCTCCATGACATCTGCAGAGTAGCTCTTAGGGAATGCAGAGCGTGCGTCTGTTGGTGGTGCCACGCTCGGGGGCTCGATCCAATCATCATCTTCTTCTTCTTCGGGGAAAGCGCCCGGTGTCGTCTGAAGTACTTTGCTGATACTCTGCTGACGAGTCGGAGAAGCTGGCACAGTCGGGTATGACTGTGATGGCAGCGCAGTCTGGTTGTCTGACGAAATAGTGGGATGAGAGCGGGTTGGTCCCAAATTGTTGCTGTTGGATTTGCCCAGTTGATTGATCTGGTCCTGGAGCCGCTGGGTGTATGTCCGTGTGTGATTAATTGGCTCACCGAACGTCAGTTGAACCGGCACCTCTTCTGCAGCTTTATCCATGTCATCCTGGCTGTCGGCTTCTAAGCCGTTATCCTTTGAAGCATGGCCGAGGCTTCTGCCTGCGCTAGCTTTGTCCAGATGGCTAACACGCGAAACTCTCCCGGCGATTTTACCAGCGGCCAGCGGTTCTCGAGCAGGAAGTGACGCAAAATTCAAGCTGCTCTTACGCATAACTTGTCTAATGGGGCTAGAAGCTTCGGAAGGAGAGTCTGGCTCCTGATTTTCGACAGCCACGTCGGTCATGTCGGAGTGAGGGATGGGGGATTTAAGTGGCGAGTGCTTCAAAGGCGATGATGACGGGGCCTGTGTAGTGAGGTTGCAGCGCGTCGGTGACGATTCTATGTCGAAGAAAACAGGCTGCTTCGTAAATTGACATTTCTGTTCCTCTTTTAAACTTTGAAGCGTCTTATCCGGCATATCGGTGTGAGGGGCTTGGAACTGGTTTTGCTTTGTCGCCATGTTTATATCGTAGGATACCACGCGCGTTTGCGAACTGCTCTCCAAATCACCAAAGACGGGAGCAGCAGCATCGACATCCTGGCTGCCGTAGTACCCTGAATCTTTCGTAGATTGTGGCTGGGGCATCAGCTTTGCTCCTGCGGCCAGAAACTTCGGTGCTCGGCTGATAGCTTTGGGAGAGAGCAATTTGTTGGTGTGCTGGGGAGTTGCGCCGTTTGGTGTCGCGGTGAAGACATCGGAGAGCGGCTAACGATTGTTAGCATCATCTGGAAGCGACAGCATGAGAAGACTTACGACTCGGGTGTCGCCCGACACAGCGACCGTTCGGATGGTACGCGGCGTTTTGCCGCGCAGCTTTCCCGGTGTTTTGAAGGCGTCGGCAAAGTTGCTGTGATGGTGTCAACAGGCTGGACTAACAGTCGACGAAGAAGGCGCGTACGTTTCGTTCTCATCAAATATACCAGCCATATGCTCATTAAGCCATTCCATTTCGTTCCGCGCAGAAAATGAGAATTCCTCAACTTCTGACTGAACAATCTGGAGGGCCGAGGAGCGTTCTTCGGCAATCCATGGCGCGGATCCAGCTTGGAGGCGAGGACCTCGCATCGCGGCCATTTTGAATTGATGCCAAAGCCGCGCGGGCGTTCGGCGCAATCAAAACGAGTTGAGCAGATGATCCGGAGGCTCGGTCGTCTTAAGTCTGGTAGTTGCGAAGATGTGAAAAGGTAACGATGGCCAGCCACAGAGTTCAGAGAACTTTAATAAAGAGTAGATATTGAAGGTCAAGGTATTCGCAAGGGAGTGGAGGCGCCAATGCGTTCCACACGGCAATGTTTTGATTCCAGCCAAATCAAGTTAGCGCACGATGGCCGCGGCCATGATTATACCAGCGCGTCGCTCAAACACGAAAGGAAGTGGATCACGTGAAGATAGGCTTATCAGAAACCAAACAAGGGATTGTTTACTTTCTGGTCGCGTAAGCGGGCACCTATTAGTGAAATGCGCCGCCAGTGAAGGCTTGAACAACCACAATCGTCTACGAGCAAGGTTGATACGGCATCATGAGGGTGATAGAAGTGGTCATTGACGTAAGACTGCTCAACTTACGAATTCTGTCATGTGGGTGCTAACCAAATCTGCAGGGCTTCAAGTCGTACGCCGTGCGTACGGTCATTTCGGGATGGTTCGTTATACATAATTCATGGCAAACGCGAAACAGCGTTAACTTTTTTTAGGGATGAGAGTTTTAACTCGATTACTGGTCTCAATGGCAGTGGAAAATCGAATATTTTGGATGCAATCTGCTTTGTCCTTGGCATCACCAATATGACGACAGTGCGAGCACAAAACCTTCAGGTAAACAACACTGCATACTAGCGCACATTGCTGCAGTCACTAAGTGTATCTCAAGGATCTCATCTACAAGCGCGGCCAGGCTGGCGTCACAAAAGCGAGCGTGACAATTGTTTTCGACAACCGAGACACGAAGAAGTCCCCAATCGGCTTCGAAGAATATGCGTCCATCAGCGTTACCCGACAAATCGTTCTTGGCGGCACTTCGAAATATCTGATCAATGGCCACCGAGCCCAGCAGCAGACAGTTCAGAATCTATTCCAGTCTGTCCAACTGAATATCAACAACCCGAACTTCCTGATCATGCAGGGACGTATCACAAAGGTCCTCAATATGAAGGCTGTTGAGATTCTTGCCATGATTGAAGAAGCAGCAGGAACACGTATGTTCGAGGATCGTCGAGACAAGGCCCTAAAGACCATGGCCAAGAAGGAGGTCAAGCTTCAGGAACTAAGGGAGCTTCTCAAAGACGAGATCGAGCCGAAGCTTGAGAAACTTCGTACTGAAAAACGAGCTTTCCTCGACTACCAGCAGACGCAAAACGACCTTGAGCGACTCACTCGAGTAGTTGTTGCTTACGATTACGTCAAATGTCAAGAAAAGCTCCGCCAGACTGCTGCTGATTTGGAAGGCAAAAAACAGCGCCATATCGGACTTGGAGAATCGGCCAAACGACTGAGAAGTGAGCTTTCTCACCTGGAGGAGGATGTGAAAAAGATTCAAGCTCAGCGAGAGAAGGAGGCCAAAAAAGGCAGCAAGGCTCAAGCGCTAGAGGAGAAAGTCAAGAAGCATGCCAATGAACTAGTCCGACTGGCCACAATCATGGATCTGAAATCCTCAAGCCTAGCAGAGGAGAAGGAGAAGAAGCTTGCCCTTGAAAAGACGGTCGCCGAACTTGAATCTACACTAGAAGAGAAGACTGCCACATTCAACACCGCAAAGGCACATTGTGATTCAGAGAAGGACGGCCTCGCCAAGCAAGCTGAAGTGGTCGAGTCGAAGGAAGAGCTGCTGCAAACTCTTCAAACCGGAGTGGCTTCCAAAGATGGCCAGGAAAATGGCTACCAAGGCCAACTTCAAGATGCAAAGAGTCGTGCGAATGCGGCTGCCACTGCGCAAGAACAATCCAAAATCAAGATTGCGCACCTGCAGAGCAGGGTGAAAGAAGAAGAGCCACGCGCTAAAAAAGCCAGGGAGCAAAATGCTGACTTGCTCCGGGACCTCGACGGGCTGAAGGCACAAGGACAAACGCTCGAGAAGGAGCTGTCCAAGCTGGGATTTGAGCCCGGTCAAGAGGAGCAAATGTATGAACAGCAATCCACCCTACAACAGACTATTCGTGGCCTTCGTCAAGAGTCGGACAAGCTGAAGAGGAAAGTTGCCAACTTTGACTTCAATTATGCCGATCCAGTGCCCAATTTTGATCGTTCAAAGGTAAAGGGCTTGGTTGCTCAGCTTTTTACCCTTGACAAGAATTCTACCAAAGCAGGCACTGCACTGGAAATTTGTGCTGGTGGTCGTCTCTACAATGTGGTTGTTGATTCTGAAGTAACTGGCACGCAGCTTTTGCAGAAGGGCAAACTGAGGAAGCGCGTTACCATTATTCCTCTCAACAAGATTTCTGCATTCAAAGCGTCAGCGCAGACGATCGCGACGGCTCAAAACATTGCCCCTGGCAAAGTGGATCTCGCGTTGTCTTTGGTCGGGTATGACGATGAGGTTTCCTCTGCTATGGAGTACGTTTTCGGAAATACTCTTGTCTGTGAAGATGCAGAGACTGCTAAACGTGTAACGTTTGATCCAAGCGTCAAGATGCGCAGCATTACCCTCGAGGGAGACTCGTACGATCCGTCGGGAACTCTGTCGGGCGGCAGTGCCCCAACATCCAGCGGAGTTCTCGTCACATTGCAACAACTCAACAGCTTAACTCGTGAGCTCAACGAAGCAGAGAGCTCTCTCAAGCAGCTCCAGGCCAAAATGGCCAAGGAAAAGTCCAAGCTCGACCAAGCTCGGCGCATCAAGCAAGACCTTGACTTGAAAAGGCACGAAATCAAGCTAGGTGAAGAGCAAATCAGCGGAAACTCCTCCTCGTCGATCATCCAGGAGGTTGAAAACATGAAGACGACAATCGCCGAGCTTCAAGAGAGCATAGTCGAAGCAAAAGCCCGCCAGGCCGAAGCCAATGCCGATGTCAAGCGCATCGAGAAGGACATGAAAGATTTTGACAACAACAAGGACGGGAAGCTGATTGAGCTTCAAAAGTCGGTCGATAGGCTTCGCGCTGATCTCCAGAAGAACACAGGAGCTGTCAAGGCACTACAGAAGCGTCTACAGGGTGCACAGCTTGACTTGGAACAAGTGAACACTGATCTCACGGCGTCTCGTGAGCAGCTTCAGGAAGTAGGCTACAATATCAAGACGCAAGAGAATGACATGCAAGAGGTCTCTAAGCAGCAAGATCAACTGAAGAAGACACATGAATCTATGCAAGCGGATCTGGATGACGAACGCGCCAAATTGAATCAATTCGACGATGAGCTGCATGCGCTTGACGAAGCTACACGTTCAAAGAATGCCCGGATCGCAGAGGAGGGCCTGGAGATGCAGAAGTTGGGCCATCAAATTGAAAAGTTCAACAAGGAGCAGCAAATTGCAGCTGAGAGTGTATCTCGACTGGAGGCTGATCATGATTGGATTCACGATGAACAAGATAAGTTTGGTCGCAGCGGCACACCATACGACTTTAAGGGCCAAAACATTGCCGAGTGCAAGTCGACTCTTCGCAACTTGACGGAGCGCTCGCAAGGCATGAAGAAGAAGATTAATCCAAAGGTCATGAACATGATTGACAGTGTGGAGAAGAAGGAGGTATCTCTCAAGAACATGATCAAGACGGTTATTCGCGATAAGAGGAAGATTGAAGAAACCATCTTCAGTCTTGATGACTATAAGAAGAAGGCCCTACGGGAGACGTGGGAAAAGGTGAATGGCGATTTTGGCCAAATCTTTTCTGAGCTGCTTCCCGGTGGCAGTTTTGCCAAGCTTGATCCTCCCGAGGGCAAGACGATTGGCGACGGTCTGGAAGTCAAGGTCTGCCTCGGCAAGGTGTGGAAGCAGAGTCTTACGGAACTGAGTGGTGGTCAACGGTATGTCAATTCTGCAGAGCTCACGATTTCTATACTAGATACTGACTTTGTCGCTAGGTCTTTGGTTGCTTTGTCCCTGATCATGGCACTGTTGCAGTTCAAGCCAGCTCCCATGTACATCCTGGATGAAGTTGACGCCGCGCTGGATTTATCACATACGCAAAACATTGGACGTCTCATCAAGACACGCTTCAAAGGCTCACAGTTTATTGTCGTCAGTCTCAAAGATGGCATGTTCCAGAATGCCAATCGCATTTTCCGAACGCGCTTCAGCGAGGGCACCAGTATGGTGCAAGCCCTGACGCCAGCCGACTTGAAGTAGTTTGGATGACCAGAGCTTCAGGTTTTGCCACTGCCACGCTTTGTCGGCGTTTCTACCTTGTACATGTGTCTGTCTTGCTGCCAGAAACCAGTTATTTATTTTGATCATGCTCGATGCCTTTTATGATCTGCTGGATATGGGACTGGAAAGTTTTGGGAGCGTGGAGAATTGTGTTATGTGTTCTTCTTGATGACTGTTTAATACAAAGAATATATGATAATGAAGATGTTGTACAAGATGGTGACTGCCACGGTTCGACTTTGAGCCCGTGGGTTTGTTTACAAGGCGTGGTGCGTGCCGCGCTTGAGGACGACAACTTCCATACCGACGCGGATAGTAGATGTGAGATGCGGCGGCACGACATCTTTCGGGAAGAGAGGGCACATTTGCATGCCCATGCAACCCTTTTTCGGGGCCCCGGCATCAATCTCTCGGTAATGTCGCAGAGCGTGATCTGGCTCGACTTTGTGCCGGATTCCGGTAGCAGGGTCGACATTTGGCAGCTTGCATCTGCAACTCGCCATGGTAGATTAGCTGAATGTCCCAAGATTACGGTTCGAAGATGGAAGCGCCGGGCGAGCACTCACCTGACAGTTCGGCAAGAAACGTCAAAGAGAGAGTCTGCATCTTGGCCCCTCACGGCTTTAAACTGCACAGACCGCCAATTATCTTCGTCATATTCCGGGAGGCCGGATACTTGGAAACCCCGATATCGTGCGTCAGTAAAGATACAGTGCCATAGTGCTCTTGTTTGTAAAACAATTTGTCTTGTAAACGCATGATAGAAGACCCAGTGACATGGAGGAAAAGGTACTACGCCACCATCTAACGCCAAGAGAAGTGGACCGGATGCCAATTGTTTTACTTACCGATAATGTTGGGTCTAAACCGGCGGCAATCCAGTCGATCAATGTCAGCATCCCGACGAATCTTGGACTCGAGAGCTCGCACACTGCTGAGATTAAGCAGGTGCAGTGGGTACTTGAAGGGTGGTCACGTCAGTATTTTAGAGTTTTCTCTTGTCGGTTTTGAGCGCTTTATGCATGATATGGAATTGATGAGGAAGGGCTGAGAGACGGCCAGAAGACAAGGAGAGAACTCTGTGTGGCCAATGCGAAAAACGCCGTTGGAGTTAGATTGTTTGTTTGGCTGTCGATGCAGCGCTAAGATGGTCGAAACACCAGAACAAACAGGGGTGGTTGCATAAGCCATTGGTTACCAGCTGGACACGTGCAGTGAAATATGAGTAATACACTGAGATGAAAAAAAAAAAAAAGAATTTGTACAAAATGAACTAATTGTGACTTACTGCATCCTGAAAGTCAATTTCAGGCTGATAACCTGCCACATCGAGCGTTGGCGCTGAGCCAAGGACTTGACGACGGTGGGTGGGATCCAGGCGGAAGAGGGTCAGTTTTTGAGGCTCAAGTCCGAGGTATAAAGCCAGCTCCGTGGGTAGCTCGGAGCCCATGTTGAGAGCGGGAATGACGCTGCGAAAGTGCGTCACTTGTGCTTGGGAGTAGCCGCGGGTCTTGACCTCGTCGGGAGACGGGAAGCTCATGGGGAGCATAAACTCACGCTCGGGAGCGGCAGACAACCCTCGGCTGAGCTTGGCGGCGACGGTCTCGACGATGCCCTTGACGCCGGGGCTGCGCCAGGGGAAGCGCACAACCATGAAGCTGTTGCCGCCGCCGCTGCCGTCGTCGCCCGCCATGGTCGTCGGGCCGAGCTGGCGACTGTGCTTGGAGGCATCGGGCACCCACAGGTCGACTTTGACGTTGGCCATGTGGGCAATGTTTCGCAACGTGAGCGTCTCCCAGTACTCGTCGACTTGTACGGAAGAAGATGATGATGATGATGATGCCGAGGTTACATCAGCGGCCGCAGATGTGGTGGTGGTGGCGGCACCAGGACGCGTTCGCCTCTTGGTCTTGAGCTGCGCGAGGCAAAAGACGCGATCGTGCTCGAGGCCCTTGGGCAGCAACGTCGCCTCGGCCAGCTCGATGCCCCGGCACGACTTGAGCGGGTAAATGTGCAGACTGTGAATCCTGGGCGCGGCTCGCTGCTGGCCCGTCGCGACGTGGCCGTTGGTGCCTGCATATTGGTCGCGCAGATTGCTCTCGCGCTCTGGTATCCCGACCTTGGAGTGCGTCTGTCCGAGTGCATCCGATCTCTCCACCGGGATGGGCGGAAAAATAATGAAGACGGGTATGGAAAATACGACGAGGGTGACGAGGAACAAGAATACCGACGACACGTCCAGCAACGAAGCAATCTCGGCCGCCCGCGACGTCATTGCGCCGCCAATGCTCCAGGGGAGAAAAAAAGCTTGACAAACGGGTGTGGGATGGATGAAGAGCAAATGTCCCGCTCGCGAGAGCGATGCGCTTGTTGAGGTAAAAAAAATTCTTTCGGTTGCTTTGATATCACGGCGCTCGTCCGCGCAAGGTATTACTGGTGAACTTTGGTTACGCACGAAGGGTTTTTGCGCAAAGACATTGCTTTTGTTTCATGCTACGTATGAGTCCCGTGTTTGGGGTTCTTAGGTCCCACCAGCGTAGCCTCGTCATGACATCCAAGGGCGCGCCGTGGTTGGCAACGAAAGGGCTTCAAAAGAAGCAACAATGACTGAAATCGCATCCCAAAGTCATCAAATTTACGGAAACCAGTGCGCGCATAACAAAATTTGTCTTTTGTACATTTAGCCGCCTGCTCTTGCGCGCCGGTTAAAAAAGCCCGTGCTTCGTTGGAGATCGACAGCCTCGCAGTGCACAGTGGCCCATCGGCGTGCCTGCGGCAACTTCTGCACAGACTGCTACTCGGCTCGGTATTCTGTCTGACTTTTGTTCCAACAGCTGGGGTACATGGCCCAAGTTGATGAAGGCACAAACCTCGCCAGGTGCGCCCCTCTTCTAACGGTTTCTCGCTCTGATGAGGCCCCTCCAGAAATTGACTTTGGCAGTCTCTTTAGAGACGCTAACAAGTCGGGGTCGTCGTCTGACGTTGAGGCGGCTGTAAGACTTTCTCAATCGACACCCTCGAAATGTTAATGACTATGCCGAGCGCCGGAGAAACGCCTCCGGGCCATTTTACACGGGACCGCGGGTATACACGCCCATCACGGAGAGCCTCGAAATCGAGATTGACGCGACCAAGAGAACTTCAGAATCGAGATCTCGACGCGCCAAAGAGGAGCATTAAACTGCTATCCCGGAAAGCCTCGGCTTAAAGTAAACACATAAGAAACATAAAGGCGAACACATAGGGCTACGTCAAAGAATTTCGCGTGAATGTACTAGAATCTTTCATTAGTATGCCGCCAGTCTGTGCATGGACCGGCCCAGCCAGTCCCCGGCCAGCAAGCTGGCAACCTGGGTTATTAAGAGGCACAAATGTACTACAGTGCATCCAGATAATTCCGCTCACGGCCGTAAACCCTACTAAAATATATACTTTTAAACTACTTATATTAAAAGAACTAGTACCTAAAATAATTCTTTTATAATTATAATTAAATTCTTTAATAATAAAAGTATATAAATTTATTTTTTATAAAATTTCTAAAAGTTTTAATAAATTATAATATCTAAATAAAAATTAAAGAAAGAATTTTACTAGTAAAATCTACTTTTTTTATTATCTTTTAACTTTATTAAATATTTATTAATTTATTAAATAAAGTAAAAGTCTAAATAAATTCTATATTATACTTTATTTATTTATTTATTTTTAGGTATTTATTATATAATTAATATATAAGTATATTATATTTAAATTTTAGCTTAAAAAGTAGGCATTTTAATGGAATTTAGGGTCGTGAGCGGAATTACTTACGACCCACTGTAGCTTCCCCAACGACCTTGGCCATCGCTGCACGTTGTCACGTCGTGGCAAAGCTTAAAACGGCCTTTGTGGCCGCCAACTCATTTATGGTGCGCTCAGCAACTGTCCGTCCACTGGTGTAACCCTACTTACTAGCTAAGTCGTCAATGCTTTATGTCGGTACCGAGGACGGCAAGTAGACGGCTGACCATCTGCTCCCGAATCTCCCTATCGAATTTGGCTCGTTGGCTCGTTCTTTGGCACCGGCTGCTGACTCATTACCTCGAGGTGACCAAAGTGGTAAAAAAAAGAGAGGAAGTCATCGCTTGGGCCGCTAAGATGTCAGTGTTTGGCTTTCGCATTACCTGAAACAAGAGAACAGGAATGTCTTTGGATAGTTTTAACAATTGAGCGAAGTGAAACCCAGGTTCTATCAAATCAGCGAAATCAAACCCAAGTTCTATCAAATCAGCGAAGCTAAGACCAGTAAAGGAAAGGGTTGTTTGACATAATCGGAAAGCGGAACGCGAGGCGGACAAGCTGGGCCAACCCGCAAACCCCCGCAATTCGTTCGGAGAATAAAAGAGTATGCTAGTATGCTTTCTCCTTTGTCCATTTTTGTAACATTTCTGGCGATATTCTGCTCCCCTACTCCTTTGTGCAACCAATGATGCGCACGCACGTAGTACTTGCGCTCTTTGTACCACTGGTGAAACCTCTGTAACCAATTTGCAAGTTCCTGATCAAGAAAGTTCCATGGCAGTGCCGTGTCTTCACAACAAGATGATGCAGCTGCCCGGATAGTGGATGGGGTCCCGTCGGGTATAGCTTGTCCTTGGGATCATCACCCGGTCGAGACATTCTCCAGGAACTGACCGCTCGTGGCGCTAGCCTTGTTACAGTATTGATGGCTACCTCGATGCTCGAGTTGAAATACTTTTTTCGAAAGTTGGATGTATGATCGATATGCATGACGAAAGACTGACGACTTGGATGCAGGCCTGGCACAGCAACATATCCGCGGGAGTGTACGCTTCGAAACGCCACTTGAATTACCAGTCAACCAGTCATTCATGGCGATCTCGATGCTAGGGCCTCTACAATATTCTGTTTACTGAACAAGCAGTAAAAGATTTCCCAGTTGCACAATCACAGCCTCGGTATAGCAAAGCCTTGCCTTGTTGACGGATACCGACACGTATCCCTGGTATTTAGAGTTTGGGCTGCATGACGGCAATGTGTGATAAATATTGGACAAGCCACCTTTTGTTCACTAGCAAAGAACGGGTATTTGACGCCGCCTAGACACCCTGTGCAAACAAGATGGAAATCTCCAACTGTTTGGCACTCTGGGCAAGAGTGTGGCTCTGGATGTCTTGTCATGCACCCCTCTGTGGCTCACTTGTGGCTCGAGCCGCAAAAGCTTGATTGTTTAGTTGTAGTTGGTATTTACTGAGTATGCCAAAGAGCGAACAAAGCCCTCGATTGAAACAGGGTTGCAACCACTTATAACAATGGGTACACCAGAGCCAGGCCAGGTACCAAATATTGTCCAAGTGGGCCAGCGCGGGGAAGAAAGGGATACCAGTAGGGATCACGAATCACGATCACTCAAGAGTCAACATCGACATTCGGACCAGCAGGTACTGGTACTTGTGGGGATTCGTTGGTGGCTTTTTGTAGCAGGATTATCACAGGAACTAACAACTTTAGAAGCAGCACTAGGTGACTACAGTCTACGGATAGGTGACTAGCCGACAGCACCACTTAGCATCGCCGTTGCTGGTGGCGTGCAAGCCATGGACTATATGGACTAAATATGCCCCGGCGCACGCAATCTGGCAACCAACGGGGACCCGAACCCAAGCTCCTGGCACCCGGTACTGGCCCGTGTTAGACGGCCGTCGGATGTACTGGCAGAAACGACTCCGGATATATGTTATAGGCGTTGGATCGAAGCCCCATAGTCCTGCCCTGCATACTCGGTACATAACTAGCAAGAACATGTTGGACTAATCATAATGGTTGGTAATACCATGTTGTGTCTGCGGGGATTGGCTTCTGGCTGCTCTTGGGAACTTGTTTCTTTTGGGGATCCCGTCGTCCGAACAGCCGCACAGAGCCTTCGGCGCGAACGGATCTTGAAAGCGCCGCGAGAGGAGCAAGGACCCAAGGGCCAAGGACGTTGATCAGGGAAAAAACGTCGCACAATTGTATAATTTTACTTTGACAAATGTGGAGTTGACGTACCACATCGCTGCAGCCCGGTGGATACGAAACGCTGTTATCTTTCAGCTCATCATGCTGTCGACGTCGCAAAAGGGGTGCTAGCATAATGGTTCAAAATGAGTCTCATTTCTGCAAGGTCATGGGCTGAAAAAGCTGTTGGGCGAATCGCCAGCAAGAGCGTGTCGCAGCTCACATCATGGTGCCAGTATGTGTGTGCTTCGTATTTGTTGTTGGATCGACCTTTTTGGTGCCATCTCGTGCATGAATGCACTAGCTTGCCCTTTTAACAGGGACGCCGTGACCCTGTCGCACACATCGCACGGGTTTGCTGTGGCTAGCTAAATACGGATATTGATTCATAGCGGGCACTAGTTGGGCAGTAACTAAAAGTAGTTAATAAAGTCCAAAACGCTATGCGGGGACGCTTGTAGTTCAAACTTTGCCGCCCGCCAACCAAGAGCGTCCGTCAGGTCGATCGTTTTCACCATATTATTTGGTATACGGATTACTTGGCATGAAATTCGACATGCAATTGCTTCCTTGATTAAAACCTTTGTACTCTGGAAATGGCAACTTGTGATATCGACAAAACTTGACGCGCGCACTATTTAAATATCGAGTCTTTGTCGAATTTGCGAGGCCATATTTCCGGCTCTGTCAAGGATCACCATCATCGGTGGGGACGCCGCCAAGACAGGTCCAACGACGGCCGGTAGCCCCTGGGAACTACAATACTCGGTAATAAAAATCTAACTAAAGGAAAGATTGCAAGTTGACCAATTCATATAATGAATGTGTTGGGGAGATTGTGCATAATAAGCATGCGGTAGCTCACGGCCAATCTACACTTATTAAACCACTTGATTCAGCTTTCCGATAATACTACATCCGTAGTACTAATCTGTACATGGGCCTGATACTTTACCATGTTTCAGAGCATTTTTATCTGATTTGTCAGAGTCCATATGTATCACGCTGGCGAAGCGGAAGTCGCGCCAGGAGTTGGGCCTAGTTACTGGGAAGCCCTTGCGAGGGTACTGACAGGGCGCTGCAAGAGACTGATGCAAGTTTTACAAGGCCAATGTGCGCATAACTCGTTCGGGCGGAGTTAACCCGGGAACCCTTGATAGTAATCGTACCACCCTCTATGCCATATGACAGGGTCATGGCGAAGATGTCATGGATACTAGCTCTTTGGCAATATAAATTTGGCGCTCCTATCTCTTTGATGGTCTTTGAAGAGAAAAACAATGGTGCGAAGAGTCTATGCCATCTGTCCGGACGTACGTACAAGCCTTGATGATAAAATAACAAGCTTCAAAGCGACAAATACGAGCTGCGATGAAAACATCCTCTACCGCCTACACCATGGAAATATTTGTGATGCTGTGGCTGGGGGCTAGTCGTCTAACAACAGTGCCCGTATCTGTACTCTGTACTCTGTACATGTGAAGCAGAAGAAAAGAAGACGACTTGTGGTACGAGCTCCCCTTTGTTGCAATTCCCAGCTGCCATTGCCCATTTACTGCCCGCATTGTGACCCCTCACCACCACAAGGTGGCGTGCGCTTACCATGTACTACGTGACTACATATTGCGACACACCAACGGAAATGGAGAATAAGGTTTTCTGCTCTTGGTGGATACCAATAACTGACAGAGGAGAAACGGAATTGGACATGGGGAATGCACAAACCTGCTTAATTAAAGTCAAAATCAGATTCGGCCCACCAGATGCACATCGACATCTGATGGGACGCCTTTGGCTTTGGGCGCTGTTGGGCAGGCAGGGTCGAGCCACTAAGCAGGGCAGGGGAAGCGGCTTTGCGGCTGTGGCTGCCTGCCTGCCTGCCAACTACCTTGGCTACCTACAGGCTACAGGCTACAGCTAGTAACTAGTAAACTAGTAAACTAGTTAAATAGTTACTTGCTCCAGACATGGCTTTCAGGTTCCATGGCATCCTCGCTAGCTCGTCTATCACAAGCCAGCTAGCTTGAATTGTCTAACAAACCTGTCAACTGCCGTGGGTGCGGGCACCCACAGCTTGGACCAGTGGACAACGAACTTGCAGGTATCTATTGGACATGATATGTGGAAGGGGTGGATAGTGTGGGTGTGCTGGACGAGGATGGACGAGAATGGACGATGGATGCATGCATGCCCAGCCCACACAAGTACTGGTCAAATTGAACTTGACAACGCTGGAAGCCAATTCCGTTTCTCCCGCTTATTACCCGTTGCCTTGTTCTCACACTGATTGGAGCCATCAAACTAACCAAGTTCAGCACGGTACTTGAGCGACTGCCGCATTTGTCTTGAGCGAGTGCATTGCCAAGCCACTGGCAACCAAGGACGGTATCGACATTGCACTACTATGTAACTAGTACCTATTTTTTTTTCTCTTGTTTTACTCGGTACTTGCAGCTTGCCTGGCTGGGCAAATGGGGGGCGGCTGCCAGGTTGTCTGAGTCCAGGACAAGAGCAGAATAGTGTCAGGAAGACAGACATGCCTAGCCCAGAACTAATAAACACATGAACCAGCGTCTTTGCTCCTCGCTAGAGCCCTGTTTCCGTCACCGAGATCAGGGGCAAAGCCGAACCAAAGATACATATTACCGGAAACTACAGATTACACCTGCTCGACAAGCTCATGTGCTCATCACCTCCCCTGTTAGCACATCTTTGCATCATCATCATCATCATCATCATCATGGCCTTCCTTTCAACTCATGGTTAGCCCATCCGGCGGCCCTGCCTACCGGATCTAAGCCAGCCATCGTCAAAAGACGACAGGCCACTCAACGCACGCATCCAGCTCGACGGTGATCCCCCACAGGACCTTGCCCGCATGAAGTGGCTTGGCTGATCGGACGCAGTTCTACATTTTGGCTGCATCTTGGCCTTCTCAGCTGCTATCGCCAGTTGCGTCATGCCACCTCATCAGCACTTTTGTGCGCCTGCTGCGCTTTTCGGCCGGACAGGAACAGCGGGAGAACTCGCAGTCGTTGCGCTCCGTGCACGACGACGAATCGCTCGCGCAAGCCTCTTTACTCGTCCCAACATCAGTCTGGCGGATCACGCTACAGAGACCCATTCAATGCTTGGTAAAAGCATCCACTTGTGCTGAAAAGGTACTGTAGCTCTGGCCCTCTCTTTGTTAACTTTGCGGACCCTCCGCGGCCGGTAGCAATGTCCCAGATCGCCGCCATTAGTGCGCACCACTCATACTACCCGCCACCAGTGCTACGACCCCCATCTTTCAGCCAGTTTACTGGTCCTCATATGTAACTATGTATGTGGTCTCTGGTGGATGGCTGATGATGGCCTTTGTGGTTCACCGTGCCCTGTCCTTGTCCTAGCCACGACACGGCAACTATTATCAGCACTCCACAGAGCTGGGAACCGTTGCCCTGTTCCAGAATGCTTTTACACCAGCCTCTCATCAAATTATCCTTTTAGAGATCAGCGGGCTCCTTCACTGTCGTCGCAACTAGAACCCACCAGGATACTCTTGGGGATCCCCTTGGCTTGGCTGGCTCTCGCTCATCTCCGCTCTGGCTGCTCCTCCATTTTCCTGTGCCATGTATGAGGCCTACGCGGGCTGTTCAATTGCATGCCTGAAATTCTCGCACTAACAAGAGCAATCTTCGATAACGATACAAGGGTTGGACAGCTACCAGCACTAACGGCTTCCCTGGCCCAGTTTGAGCTGGCCATAGTAGACGAACCGAAAGCTCCATCCATCTCTGACTTGACTTCACACATGCTCGTTTCTGCTCTTTCAATTTCCTCATATTGACATCTGAGGCCCCCTTGTACTACTTCTCCCATTAGTCGCTCCCTTGTCACTTGCCTTATTCGGATGAGTCAGGGCAGAACTCTCCATCCTGCTGCATTGTAGCTTGACAGGGTTCTTCGAAAAAACATCACACCTCTGCGCCACCAGCCATCGACACTCCTTCGCATTTCCCAGGGTAAGCAGGCCCATCTTTCCCCTTCAGGTGACCACCCTGCTTGCTGCAGCTAGCGGGACGGTGCTAGATCTGGCTGCCCTTGAATGTCTGCATGCAAATGGGTGGTTAGTTCCCTGTCATTCGGTTCCTTTTGGGATGCCTTAGCCGCTGCAGGTCGCTGCAGAATCGAAGGTTTTCCGGGTGTCTGAAACACCCACGGCGCCGGGTACACGCCTACGAAAGACAAATATGTTGACTCACTAAGCCATCTCGACAGGTTGATCACACCTCATAGCTTCAACGCTCCTATGCTATCCTGAGCCACCAAACTATATAGCGATTGCGGCAACCAGGCTTCATTAAGACTAACACGGTGGGTGCTCGTCTATCTACGACTGTTGCCCTGGGCGGAGCCATCTTGCTTTACCCACCAATTCTCCTCCGTTGGCCTCTCGTTCCTCCTTCACGTCGGCTCGGTTTCCTTTCCGCTTCCGACAAGCTTCTTTGCCATACTCTCACGTACAGATCGAATAATCCTGCAAATCTACCGCAGTCTCCAGAAGCCTTTCTCCCGGCTTTACGCCCCAGGCAGTCAACAACCTCCGAGTGCCAATCCATTGGTGTGATCTGCAACAAGGTTCGGCGCTTTCCAACACACTCTTATTGAACGACAAACCCCGCGGTGGTATCATACATGAGCTACCGACACGTACTCACGCAGATTCATTGGTAAAATAGCCGCCAGGCTCCCTTTCAACAGTCTTCTGCCCTGAGAAGCAGTGTATTCACTGGCAAAGACGCCCAACCTCTCGCTCCTTGCCTCCGCCGACAGGCTAGAGCAGCTCTCTGTCTAACTTGTGGCCCTTTTTGAAAGACTAGCACGCGCTGCTTTTCGGCTACCTTCGCTGTCTGCCTACAGTGGCCAGGCCTGAGCTACCATTCCTTTCGTTTCCACGGGTCGCAGAAGACGGATAGCGCCTCATTGAACTAGGGATCCCTTCCCATTTAATATAATAGGCTGTTAGTGACAACCGCGTTAGCAGTTCAGCTTTCTCTTCCACTACCAGCATTCTATTGCACCCCTCTGGGGCCTTCCCTTGAAACGACGCCGACTACAGCCCCTCTGAATGCGCGCTCCAGTAACGAATAGGTCTATTTTGAATGATTGCGTTTACGAATAACCTTTTTGATTCATCGGCTCGGTCACCACATGTTATCCTGATCACGCGTCACCTTCTAAACTCCTCTTGTCTTTACTGTTCAGCAATTCGGAACAACCGGACAACAAGGCACGTCTGCGACGCTGAGAACCCCAAGTTACTATGCCCTGTATCTAGGCCAGCTTGCGATACCAACATCAGGAATACGACTTCCTTACAGTTGGTGGGAGGGGCGTCATGGCGGACAACTATCCACAGTTTCTTTCGTCGGTGATGGCTGGCGCAGAAGCGCACGCGCCCATAAGCCAAGCAGAGCTTACCCATTCCTTTTTAGCTGGACAACCTTTGCCCATCAATACCGTCCCTCTCAGTTACCAAAACTTTGGACATTTCACCGGTTTTCCAGGGCCCTCGTTTGCTTTTCAGCAGTCAATATCCAAGGGGAGGCGAAAATCCGCTTCGGCAGCCGCTGCGGAAACAGAACAGGTTAAGCATCGCAGAACGAGATCTGGGTGTTTTACTTGCCGGGGCCGCAGAGTCAAGGTAATTCTCCATCTTTGTTTGGGCCTGGTAATGGTTTTAACGACTTTGTAGTGCGACGAAGCTCGCCCAATCTGTGAGCGTAAGGATTTCAAACATTGTCTTTATCGCGCACATCTCTGACTTTCTCCCAGGCTGTCGCAAAGGTGGTCGAGATTGCGTCTATCCTGATCCATCAACATCAAAGGGTAGCTCTCGGCAGAAAGAATCCGCCTCCACTTCGGCCTTGACTCAGAGCCCGACATCTTCAAACTCTGAGGACGCAGAGCACGATGACGCGAAGCGCTCTGGAGCTCTCGATACGATACCAGACGAGGATGAAGACAGCACATCTCCGAAGCACCCACTGAAAAGCAAGCTTGTTCTTCAGATATCGGATCGCAATTCACGTGGAAACTACAGTCTGTCACCGTCGTCCGCTACAGCGACTCCGGTAGACCAACTTCTTCCCGGTCACCAACAACCCGATTTTCACTCGCTTCTGATGGGAGATCAGAATTTGTCCAATCTGCCCAACGACTACCAAGTTCACTTGCAGTATCTCTATGAGAACGTGACTGCTCATCACTATTCTCTTACCAACGACACAGACAACTTCTTTGTTCGTGGTATGATTATAGAGGCATCCAAGAACCGGCTGTTGCTGAATACGGTGGTCGCGTTCTCTTCTTACTTGCGAAGCACCGAACAACCAGACGGAAAGCTTGGAGACTTCTTACTTTACTACAACCGCAGTATCACGCTACTTCTGGAGTGCTTGAAAGAGGAGCAGACGCATAATCTCCCTACGCTCCTGAGTATTCTACAACTAGCAACAATAGAGGTTTGTCGGGCAATTGTGTTTCCTCGGTGCCATTACTGTTTGATTAATATTTCCTGACACGTTTCGATACAGGAATACCTGGGTGACTGGCTCAATTTGATGGGTCATCAAAGAGCGGCTTTGGAGCTGTTAACGAAATTGTTCACGCCCCAAACAATCCTGAAGACACGGATTGGCCAGATTTGTCTAACGTGGTATTCTCGGTTCGATGCTGGCATTTCCTTTCTCCGATTGACACGGTCGAAGCTCTCGCGAGACTGGCTATCCGATGCCGCCGTATATTACGGAGAGAAAATCAAGCAGGAGCCGAATGAAATACGATGGCGAGCCGAAGAGCGTCTGATACGACTCCACATCATCAGATACGACATGTCTGTCTTATTCTCGGATGCAGCAGACGGAGAGATGTTGGAGTCGAGATTTTCCGAAGAGCACGAGCAACTCGCAATTCAACTGATGCGTTGGAGAGACACATGGGACTCGTCGCTAACGGCGCCAGACTACGCTGTTTATGATTATTCGTGGCGGGGGGCGCCAGATGCAGACGATATCGTGGATTCATGCGAGCCGGGGGTGCTCTTTCATCCCCCTCTTCTCAGCTCGACTATCGTATTGGTGGAATGGCACTCGCTAATCATATTGCACAAGTCGCTGGCCAAGACGATTCCTCGCGAGAAGCTTATGCCGGATTTACGACTTCACAGTTATGCCGTATGCCAATTGTTCGAAGCTTTGGGATACTGGCCTGCAACTCCAAAGGGTGTTGTTTCAGGCCTCGGGGCATTTCTGCCACTCGTGTCTTTTTTCCTCCCTCGGGATACGCGTCATCGCGTGTGGTTGTGGCGAAAGTTTGCGCTTCTGGAAACTATGGGGTATGTGACTGCACATTGCAACGGTTCGACTAGGACTATTGTGGCTTGACGGTTCAATACACGCAGTGTCCTTTGTTCGGGAGTCAACGCTGACACTTGAACGAAAATCATGAAACAGGTCGATCCAGACTCTCCCATTTCGGTCGAAAATAGCAGAACTGTTCCGTGACGACAACGCGACACGGTGGTGGCTACCTGACGACGAAGGATTCAGCCCGATGCTGCAAAGTATTCGCAACTTTGCGGATGAACGGCATAATGCAACAGCCGGTGCGCAGCTAGACTGTGTTCAAGTAATGGGGAAACTGTTTGACAAGCTCGATTTTGGAGCTGCAATGGAACAATAAAGCGGCAGCGACGACGTGTGGTGGAAAAGGGATGCATATTTTGGTGATTCATTAGACATGTATCAGTCTACTGGCGGCAAAGATTAGGTAGCGCATTGCATAGCCTGCGGGTATGAGCACATATGAGAGCGGTAGTCATTGGTCGAGCATTATATGATCTAGTTCTGCTGACGCAACTCTACTAGGCGGCACTGGGACGGAAAACAAAGAATCAAAGTCAGTATATACAGCAACTAGCATATTTGAACGACAAGAAAAAGCTGGCCACTCTCTGTTTCTTTGTCTTACAATAAATAATCAGAGTCTAGAGGTGCTGCCATGAGGGACGACAACCACCAGCGTCTCGAACGGACCTATTCGCAAAGACGACCTGCCCTGCCTTTGTTCCCCGTCTATATACACACCCGCTCTTGAGCCATCGGGAGAAAATAGTAACGACCACACGACGGATAATCTAAAGGAAAAGCGCCAGGGATGCGAACACACGAGGAGAAAAAATCAAATGACAACGCTATTTCGGTTCGCAACATCGGCTGTGAGACCTGTGGAGAAAGAGGCTTGCGATTAGACCCGGGGACAAACAAAAAAGCCCCCGAACATGGATGGGTACGGGGTGTGTGCGGTGCAAAGTGTCGAGTCTCGATCGCTGGATTGGTGCAAAGTCGACAGCGGAAGAACGTGGAGCGCACCAAACGATCATTGACAGCTCGGTCCAGCAGTCGGAAGCCCCCCCCCCAGTTGGGCGACGTGGCAGAGCGAATATCAGCGCCCATGTACAAGATTACCAGTATTTACAGAAGAAGGACGTGCGATGGGCCATGGGTGAGTGAGTAATCGGCATCGCGAGATAGGTCGAGGTGAAAAGTGGCTGATGCGTGGCGCCGCCCTAACTGGCTCATTTCCAGTTGCCCAGTCCCATAGAACATGGGACAACCGCATAAACTCTGCATAAACGACATGGGAGATTTACAGTTTGGTGAATCGTTATAGTGATGGCACCCTCCACGGGAATAAAAATACCGTTTCTTGCGCATTGGCTGAAAGGTTATTGTATGAGTGTAGCAATCATTGATGTTTTGTGAGGAGAGGGCTCAAGAATCGCGGGTTGCTTCAGTAGAATACAATAGTGCGTATTACTCGTCTTCTTTTGCTGCTTCTTCCATTGACGAATCCGTGACAGATGATGCCGTGGTAGTTGCGGACGATGTCGCAGGAGTGGTTTCGCTGCCACTACTCGGACAATGATCGGCATCCCTAGTAGCCTCGCGGTCTGACCCGTTTGGCTCGCTTGTCACCGAATCGCCCGTCGCTGGCCTGTCCTGGTCAGCAGATATAGCGTCCGTGCTCTTCTCCTCTGCCTTTGGTTGTGCTGAAGGGTCTGGAGACGATGGCGCGTCTGGTGCCGCTGGCATGGTGGACGGGTCCTCGGCTGCACGCTCGGCCACTTTAGCGCTCTTTTCATCAATTGCTGGCCTTAATTTTGCCTCTTCCTCAGTGGCCCATTTTGCGCCCGTCTTGTTAGCATCCTCGAGCTTATCGTCAGCCTTGCTCGTTTCGCCGAGATGCGCCGTTGATGTGCTATCCGATGCCTCCTCATTCACGACGACGGGTACTTCTGCAGCCTCAGGTTCGTCTGCAAACCGTGACATATTGGGCGGCGATGGGATACCTAGGTGCATGCCATCCAGTCCTCGCGTAATCGAGTCCTGCTCCTCCTCATCCGTCTCCATGACAGTCATCACGGCGCTGCCTGTCGAAGGGCTACTTCTAATATGCCGCCTCGTCGTGGTTCGGTCATGTGGCTGTATGTTATCTTCGGGACTGGCTGCACCGCCGGCAGTTTCCTGCGGTGGTGAGCTTGGCTTCAAGATTCTCGAATAGGTTCTTGAAGGAATTGTCGCAGTCCCTAATTTATTCGCAGACAGCTCGGGGTCGGACTCTGGTGCTTCGAGACCCTCTGCCTCGGGCGGAAGCTTGTAATTCTCTGCCGGTAGCAAGTCATATAGGTCGCAAACTGTCTTGAAGAAGACATATAGCCCGCTCTGCCCTTCCACAGCCCAAAACACGCTGCGATGCTGGAACCATGCGTGCGCAAAGATGCGGTGCAAACGACGAAAAACATTGACTAGATTCTTGAGGCCGACATGTTTGCTTTGCGCGTCGTTCAATATCATAAAGCGGCTCGGGAAAATGTTTTGATCTGATACCACGTTTGCAGCCCAGTCGAGAGTATGGCAGCAGTAGTCGATTGCGCAGCAGCTCTTGGGCTGTTCATGCACAGCACAGAGAAACTGCCACTCGGATGCGCGCATCTCTGGGCAGGTTGCAGCACTACATGGCGGTGTGTCGAACAAAAAGCCGACAATGAGGGCGTTGCATTGTGAGATGAGGAATCGGCAAAGTTCGTAGAGCCACAGCGTTCGATCGATGCCGGCCGGAGGTTGTGCAATTTGGTGAGCTGTGGCCCGCGTCAGTGCTCGAGTGCCCTGCGCTGTGAGATTGTAATGTAGAGCAGCCAGGTGCTCTTGCAGCGAGAATGCTGATTCCAGCTGTAGTCATGCAGCCCGTTAGCGACTCTTCAAGAATGACCGCGTTTAAACGGTCGCGTAGGGGTCGGTAGGCACAAATTTACCTCGCTTAGAGGCACAAGGGGCGGTCCAGCCGCCATATCAGCAGCTTTTGTTCCCGGATGTATCCTTCGTTTTGAGTTGGCGTCCAGAAGAGACTGTTCCATCTGTGTCGTCTCGAGTGTCGCAGCGGGACCTCCAGACGGTGAATTAGGTGTCATTTGGATTTCGGCAGCCGGCGGAGGGCTGGGCAGCCTCGGCGAGCTGGGTGCCAGCGCCATCACGGATAATGGGCAGCTTATGCAGTTCGGGTAGGCTCAGCTTTCAATATACAGGAAACGCGGTTGCTTGCGCATGTAGACTCTCCTGATGTGAGCTCAGTCTTGCGAATTCACTAGTTGCATAATTCGGTGGTTGAAGCTCGATAAATGCATGCAACACACTCGCCACAGTCGTGCCTGTGGGCACCTGTGGCTGGTCTTCAGCCGCGGTTACATCATCAGCATTTTCAAGCTAGACTCCAAACTACCCTTGACATGAATAGTAGGGAATACAGTGGGCGGCATTTCCAACTTTGCGCGAAACGCCCTTCTTCGACCATTAAATCTTGGCAACTGGGCACTGCTGGAACGCTATTCAGCTTGAATTAGAGAAGACAACATGGATTTCGACGATGACGCTCCTCCGGAGCTTGTTGATACTGCGGGACTGGAGGAGGTGGTGGAAATCGTTGTCAAAGTGCCCATTACAATTGTCACTGGTATGGCTCGGAGCCGAGCCGCTACAACGAGCACTTGAATGGCCTCTAACAACACTCAGGCTATCTCGGAGCTGGAAAAACAACATTGTTGAACTACATTCTTACGGCACAACATGACAAGAAAATCGCCGTGATTATGAATGGTACGACGCCAGAACTCGATGACTTGCAATATGGACTGACTCTTCTCTGCAACAGAATTTGGAGATTGTGAGATAAAATTGGGGTAATCAACTGGAAACTCTACTGACTCGATTTAGCGTTGGATATTGAAAAGTCACTTACCGTCAACAAAGGCGACGAAAAAGTGGAAGAATGGCTAGAAGTTGGCAATGGCTGTATCTGTTGCTCAGTCAAGTGAGCTTTCAAACTTTCTTCAGTTAGCGCAACGAAAAACTAATTCAACCAGGGACACTGGTGTCAACGCAATCGAGTCACTGATGGCGAAGAAGGGCGCATTTGACTACATTTTGCTAGAGACAACGGGCTTGGCTGACCCTGGCAACCTTGCCCCTCTCTTTTGGGTCGACGACGGCCTCGGTAGCACAATCTATCTTGATGGTATTGTGACGCTTGTAGATGCAAAAAACATCCTGAAAAGCCTAGACGACCCCAGCGGCAAGGTTGAAGGCCACGACCATGATGGACACGGCCCTGTCATGACTACCGCCCACGTCCAAATCTCGCATGCAGATGTCATCGTCATTAACAAGGCAGATTTAGTCACCAAAGAAGAGCTCCAAAGCGTAAAGGACCGAATACAGTCTATAAACGGCCTGGCCAAGATCCACGTCACGGAAAAGAGCGTTGTACCGAAGTTGGAAGGATTTCTGCTTGACTTGCACGCCTACGATCAATTTAACGAACCAGAGCCGAAAACGAACGCGCACAGTCACCTAGATCCCGTGAGTTCAATTTTCTGCATTTGCGTCATAGTTATGAAGTGCGCGACTGTACGACATGGACTGACCCTCTCAGAACCTATCGACTATTACAATCCCAGTAGACACGCTGAAGCCGACCCAGTTTGAGCAAGTTGACAAGTGGCTCAGGCAAGTGTTGTGGGAGAATGAGCTCCCTGGTGCCGACGAAGCTCAGGCGTTCGAAATTCACCGCTGCAAAGGCCGGCTGATATTCGACAACGGCGAGATAAAGATGTTACAAGGTGTACGGGAGATTTTTGAGCTGATTGATGCTCCAACAAATGATGAACCCACTCCCGCTTCCGGGAAGATCATCTTTATCGGTAGGCACGTGGCTGGGGTAGATTTTGAGCAGAGCTTCAGGAGCCTGGTTCACTGAGCGGCAAAAACTCGACATGATCAACTCAAAACTTAGGTAGATTAACTTTGTATCCCAATGTGTATAGTAGATTCGCGTAAGTGTGCTACTGAACCAATAGACCACTGCACCGCGACGTGGCGCTCGACCAAAAGTAATAGTCGTCTGCGACGTCCCCATTTCCAGTCTCATGATTGGCCCAGCTCTTCATGTTGGAGCGGGCCCACTTCAATCTGGACAACATTTACGATGCGCCAGGGCTCGTCGGACGCAGCGCCAAAGCAAACACGATCGACACATACGCTGCTGACTTGTGAAATCTCAGCTCAAGTTCGCGACCGTGATTAATTACTTGCGCAGCCATCTGTGACGACTAGGACTTGCGGAACCGCTTGATCAAAACCCTGCGCGCCAACGATAATCATGAATCGACCAGGTAGGTTTCGCCTCCTTCCATCCTCGAGTTCTTGCGACGCGACCGTTTGTGCATATCCGACTCGATTCTGCCTTGGACGGGAATACCCAGAAGAAATGGATCCGAGCGCTTCTGTGATGGCATGATGCTGCCCATCATAGCCATCGCGCTACCCGACCTTGTGCTCCTCGGTAGTGTTGGCCGCGAGCCTTGCGCAAGAGCCGCCATCCAGTACGCAAAGCGTAGATGCTGAATTTACCGGGCACCACGGAAGGGATCGCAGGCTGTTTTTTGAAACTCGCTCAGCGACACACCAGCTCACGTCTGTTGCTAACGTGGCGATCACAGGTGGCGGCGTACCGCAAACACTCCGAGGGATGCCAGGCAACTTCGGAGGCCAACAACAGCAACCCCAGCAGCAGCAAAATCGTGCTGTTTCGAGTCGATTACCGAACGGAAAGTTAGGTATGGTAGCTATTTGACCATGATAGACTCCGCAACTGTCATGTACTGAGTAATTGACCACTGTGCAGCGTCAGGAAATAGCAACTCTGGCTGGGCCTTTAGCGGAGCTGTACCTATGGGGAATAACAGCAACGGAGGCTTTCAGACTCCAAATCGGCAACTGGGGGGAGGTATCAGCTTTGCCCAAAGCTTAGGAGGATCGCAGCAGGCAGCACCCCTCGACTTATCGTATGTTCTTTCCATTCTGCTCTTACATGCTCGTACCCTTTTCACCGAATCGCCCCGTCCCTTCAAGCATTGATACACCTACCTGCCTTTCGAGCGATCACAGCGATACCGTATGAAAATTATGGTGCCTGCACATGGCCCGTCGCCGGACCGGCTGGCTTACGCTGATGTGGTCAAAGGGTAAAGAGTAATCATTGCTCTCGCATGCGCGGATTTTGTCTGACCTTGAGCTCGTGAACGTGATGCTAACTCAATCTTATAGCGAATTTCCTTCTTTATCGAACAACTCCCAACTCGGCAACCCTTCGCAAGCCTCGATGTGGTCGACGGCTGGTTCAAGGAACGTGAGCGCACCCGTGCAACGAAACCAACCAACTCCTGTATCATCTCAACATACGGGCCAAGAAGAGTTTTACAACTCAAACCCGAGATCGACGGCAAATCACGGCTCTCTACGTTTCGGAAACCAACCAGGACAGCAGGTCACGCCGAGTAGTGTGGATGACTTCCCGCCTCTAAACAGGACCGTTAATGGTGAAGAGAGGAGTGCCAGCTTAATGTCATCGCTGGGGATCAGTGCGCAAAGCGCCTCTCCAGGGCTGACAGGTAACAGAGGGAACGGCTTACTGAATGCACTGTCGGCAAATAACAGAGCCAATGAGCCAAGATCGCAGGTTTCGGCAATTGGTGCAGGTACCTATATGCCCAATTCTAACCATTTCTTATTTTCCTTTGACTGACCCTCGTTTCCAGGTTCTTCGGCACAGCTACCGGAGGACGACAGTCGTTCACGGCAAGCTGATCGCTTGAGCAAACAGCTCGCAAACATTGGCAATGGAGGAGGCTCACCGGGCCTGTCGTTACAGGATAGTCTCATCAACAAGATAAAAGGAGACGAAGCGCAAGGCCCTGTAGATCCTCTTGCTGGAATGCCCGATGCCGACAAATGGGGGCTTAAGGGTATGCGAACGCTCATGAACAATTATCCCGACTACCATGCATTGATCGTTGGAATGGACCCAAACTCGCTGGGCCTTGATATCCAATCACCGGAGTAAGACGAAAACCTCGCATTTCACCTTCGCAATACTAATTTAAAACCCCCAGCCCGATTTCGACTCAAATTTATTCGTTGTTTGACGATAACCTGCCGAAACCGACAGTTCACGCCAGTAAATTTCGTCTTCCTGATTGCTACAATGTCACCAACGTTCAAGCTATTGAGACCAAGACTGCCAGTTTCAATGAGGAGACATTATTCTGGATATTTTACAGCTGCCCCGCCGACATCAAGCAGCAAATGGCGGCACAGGAATTGTACGCAATTTATCCGCCTTTATGCAGTAAATATGCTAATCGTTGTTTATCAGACATGGGCGTAATTGGCGTTGGCACAGAAAGCTGCAGATCTGGCTCACCAAAGACGAGCAAATGGCCCCTCAGATGCTCGGCCCGAGTCATGAGAGAGGATGGTACATTGTCTGGGATGCCAGCCACTGGCAAAAGGAAAGAGTAAGTTTTCGTCTCACAGCAATTGATATGTGGCACGCTCTGACCCCTATTCTGCAGCGAGAAATCACTTTGCATTACAGTGATCTAGAAACAGCTGTCAACTCTGGGGCTGTAGGGGCTTAGTAGTCTCGGTCTACTCTTTGAGCTACACACGAAGTGTATTGGGAGTCTAATGGTTTGAATTGCGTCACAATTCTCCTGGGCATCTGGTTGTTTAGCTGCGTTGGCTGTGAAACCGGTCTGTATTATGTTTCTTACACGACAAGCAGGTGTCACGGCAGGACTCGGCAGGCTGGGGAAATTGGTAACACGTTTTCTGTCATGATTTATTTCGCAGTTGCTTGCGACGCGTGGTAAGAGGAAACATGGTGTACTGTAAGCTGCTGGTGCCTCCGCAACCCATGGTCGTCGGTTTTCAGTATCTATTTGCCCGCACTAGCCTTGGTTTGGCGCGTTGGACAGCGTCATGGGTTTTCAGTGAAGAGGAACATATGATAAACAACAATTAATACTTGAATTGCTTGGCAACTACTGTTTTGTTTGCCATCTTAGCCTGAGCAAGGCGAGCCCTAATGTGCTTCATCCTGCTCGTAACATCTCTCCTTTTCTTTCGTGTTTCAGACTTGTTTTCGTCATTCGCCTCTACGCGTGGCCACTAGCAGGGGATAGGTTCTGCTCTTCATCTAGGTCGTTCGCATCGAGGCCCGTGAACACATTCTTAGGATCTCGCGCCTCCCTTTCTTAAAGGCCAACGAAACTCGATGCGAACCACTGTCAACAGCCTGTACCCAGTAAAGTCGCAAACCCATGATCAAGGCTTTCAAGAAATCCTCGAAGAGTTATAGAGCTGAAGTAGCATAACGCTGATACATACGGCCATAGGCAGTAGAAAGCACCGCGTCCCGTCAAGATCTCTTCCACAGTCCGTTGTCCTCCCTCCCAAGCCGTCGCGACTGCTTTTCAGAGTAGTGTGCCTCCGTTTTCTGAAGCCTTTCGACCGAGTGGCCCACCACACTGAAACTCGGCGCGTATGCATCTTCCGTTCTATAAACAGTTTAATACAGACAACACCGTAATGCACATACCGTTTTCCACTAATAACACGAAGTACTCTAATTTCACGTCGCGACGCTAATCCCACACCACATACACGGGTCAGGGATACTTACTTCTTCGGCCTGCACGTGCTGCAGCACGACCGCCGCGGCGGCGGCATCCTCTCCGCGATAAACATTGAGCAGCTGGGCGTTCGCACGCGACGAGTTTACGATTACGGTCCCGCCGGAGTTCGTCAAGGACCCGAATCAAGCGAGCATCGTCAGCAACGTCGTGGCGGCCGCAGAGGGCGGCGCGAGCGTGATGAGGTATCGGCGTGACTTGCTAGAGCCGCTGACGGCGGGGGGTCTGCGGCCGCCACGAGCGTGATGAGGTATCGGCGTGACTTGCTAGAGCCGCTGACGGCGGGGGG
>JARJPP010000334.1:0-83937 GCA_030782485.1 Beauveria brongniartii
GAGGAGGAGGAGGAGGAGGAAGGCTTGGTGCGAATGGCGGCGAGGTGCGCCGGCGTGAGGTCCTTGCCGTGCAGAGGGGCCGTGAGGTAGGGTAGAGTGCTGGGCCAGTTCTTGGGTTGCAACATTTTGGAGGTGCTTTTTTGCGTTCCCGGTTGGAAATGAGCGGGCAGACGAATGGGAGCTAGCGGGTTTGTCTGGTAGTAGTCACAGGCCGATGTTGTAAGTGAGGCCCATCTCACGTTCGTCTCCCCCCCGCCACGCCAGAAAATTTCATATTTGATACAGTACACAGTGGAGAGGATTCTTTCTAATCACAGTTCAGACACGGGCATGAAAAGCTCAACGACAATCACTCAATTGTCGCAAAATGATGAAAATAACCCTATCTAATTTCAATAAATGTTCTACAAAAGTTTGCTTTGCCATTCCCCTGCCTGCCCAAGAGGGACGAGGCTCCGTCAGCTGAAAGACATCAAATCGAAAGATTGACAAAAGCCAGGCGAAACAAACATGCAAAATCGAATCCTTTCCCCCTATTCTCTCCCTTTCTTACAATCCAGAAAATCGCCTTTGCGCCCTGTAGGCTTCACCTGTATATAAAAAAAAACAAGACTGCGCAAGTCATCTTATGAACCCATTTCCCCTCAATACGACACAACCTCCCGATATCTGTCGAGACCCAAGTCTACAGAATAAGCAAGAAGTCGATCCTGCGTCAGCGGCAGATGCAAGATTCTGGAGCGCAGATCCATGTCCTGTCGAATCACGTTAGCTTTCGTGTGCGGGCAGACCGACTGTGCTGTGGCGACATACCTGCTTCTTCTTGGCCATCTTGACGATTTCTCGTGCCGTCTCATCAGCCATGTCAGAAACCGCTGCGTATCGCAGAATTTCCTTTTCGGGGCCGCTCTCGCTCATGGCATTCAGCCCGACCAGCAATTTCTCCAGCAACGTAGACGGGATGCTCTCCTTCTTTCTGCGGTGCTGCATCAAGGCGAGGAAGTGGCCGTAAACCTCACCGCCGAGGGACCATTGCGATATACTATCCTGGCGGCCCTTGAGCTGGGAGATGAGCTCAGACAAGCCGGCGTAGTCGCGCTCGACAATAGCCCGAGGAGCAACCTGGTTCACGAGAACACGGTGAGCTTCCTCAAAGCAGTCGGCGCGGAGTAGACACTGCACCTCGAGCGGAGCATCCTTGGTCACGCTTCGCTGATACAGCGCAAGAGCTTCCCAAATCCAGCTGGCGGGAATCAGCAGCTTCTCGGTGAGCGTGGTGAAGACGGGTCCGTTTTCAGCGCCAATCCGGCTGGCATGGCGGCAGAGGTGCTCCTGGAGAGCTTGCTTGCGAGCAACGGCGTCACGAAGATGCAGCAGGACGAACATGGCTTCCAACCATTCACCGGCGCTGGTCAGCTGAGCAGCATAAGAAACGGTGGCAGCATCGGCTTTGGAAGCATCGTGGTCCCCGTATGAGACCTTGCCCGTGGAGTAGAGAGCTTGACCAAGTTGCCAGCAAAGTCGAGTATCAAGAGGGGACAGTTGAGAGTTTTCAGGTCGGATAACGGCCTCCAAATCGGTCCTCGGCTCGGCGTACAGTTGGAGCAAGCCCCAGAGAAGATCTTGGCGCTTGCCCAGGTCGTAATCGTCCCAGATAGGCTTGACACCTTGCTCCATGTACCACGTCTCAGGAAGATCCTCTCTGTTCTCGTTAATGTCCTCTTGGAACCTCTTAACCGCAGACTTGGCATCCTCGTCTTTGCTTAGCGCATACCACAGGCGCATACCAAAGGCTTGTCTCCAGTCAAGGCCAAACCTTTGTGAAATAAAAAACGATTCCATGCGGTCTTCGACGGGCACGTCCTTGAGACCCTCGCAAACGCATACGTTGCCACTGAGCACCTCGTAAATTGCCCGGATAGCTTCCGGAAATTCCGACAGCATTTTGGAGTCCTGCCAGGACTTGAGCTGCTCCTTCATTTCTTTCCTGGCCGAATCGCAAGTTCCAATTAAGGAGACCAAGGTACCGATACGAAAGTTTTTTCCTTCCAATAGGTACTTGCAAGCCTCTGTGATGCGATGACCGGCAAGACAGGCAATTGCTTTTTCTTCACTGGAGGCAGCCTTGCCAATGGCGATGGATGAAGCTTCTTCAACAAGCACGGTCCAAAACTCGGAGAGCTTCTTCTTGCGCGCAAGGTAATCGGAAAGGTTGGAAGTAGAGTCATGTCCAAAAAGAATGTCTGCAAGTTCCCATACTTGTTTCTCGTACAGGTTTGCAGGGTCAGTCATGTCTTGATGATGGAAAATGTCCTGGAGACTTGTTTGACGAAGAACAGCGAAAGGCGCACCGTCGAGCATGCGAACGTCGGTTAGCTTATCCTGGGCTTGCAAGTATCTCGTGAACGACTATTTCACTTGTTAGAACACTGTTGTGCTTTGGCCGAGACATCAAGCATACCTGGCTATAAAGCTTGCCCAAATAAACATCGTGCGTGACGCTTCCAACGCTTGTTTTTGTAATGCTCAAGATGTCGGTACTTTCAAGCAGAAGTTGACTTGAAAAGCGCGAGTTGCGTGGCTGCGTGACGACAAGGGTCTCGTCCGGACCCCAGGATACTCGAGGGGTGCGTTGAGAGGCATGTTCCTTCTCATCAGTATCGAAGGACTTGTCTTTTCGCATTTGTAGCAACTATCAGAATGAAACAATTTAGTATTTACTGAGCTCCCGGGCTAGATACAAAATATCTCCGTGAATACAAGGAAAAAATCAAATTGTAAGAGGGGTACCGACCTGGGGAAATCCCTTTGCATTGGAAGAAACACGCAATTTCTCGCGAATAGGCTTGGGCTTCTCAAACAACGAGTTCATCAAGTCAATACTGGTCGCAAACCCGACACTCTTGTCCAGCGCTGCGTTTGCTGTGAACCCTTCATGCTTGTCTGTGCGTCCCATGCTGCGACGCCCCCAAACAGAGGTGTTGAGGTTGTCGTCCAGCTGTCCACCAGCTCTTCTCGACGGCGATTCGTTCAGTTCGCGGAGCTCCTGTCTGTCGCGCTTCATCGGGCTGACCGTCTTGCGCAACATCTCCGTCCAATCATCTCCATCGGCTACCTCGAGTCGAACAGGGCCAGCTGACTCCTTGATAGCTCTCATTCTGGCTCTGAGAATGCCACCAGGAGTGCCTACCTTAGCGTCCTGCTCATCCTCCGGCGAGGCTTGTTCAAGCTCCGCGGCGTGATGCGGTTCGACCGAAGCATTCGCCATGTCTTCGCTATCGAACTCGTCATATTCTTCGCCCATGTCAACAATGTCATCCATCTCTAGAGCCAGTCTGACTTCGTTGGGCGCCGAATCCGCGGAGCTAATCCCTAAAAAAGACTGCTTCAAGAGCTGCTCCTCTCCATGGACTTCTTCTGACTCGTCAAAGGCGCCGGGCACACCATTGCGTCGAAGAATCTGTCTGTTGCTCTCACTAGAAGCTCCTGCAATCTCGTCGAGAGCCATAGCTTGAGGAGTAGTTTCAATCTCCATCTCACGCGGGACTTCAGAAGAGCCATCGCCATCCGTCTCATCGTCGTCGTCAGGCATGGCGTAGGTGGTAAAGTGCTCAACGGAAAAGGTCCAAACACCAGTATCTTTGTCGTAGCCTTCAAAGGTAGTATCGGGAATACGCTTAAGGCGCTCGACGTGCTTGCTGAAGCGCTTGGGATCGCTGGTGACTCGCTTCTCGCGTCCACCACGAGGCCAAGACTGCTCCAGAGAAATTCTGGCAGGAACATTGAGGCCCCTACCCATGAGAGGTTTCTTGGCAGCGACAGGGTAGACAGTTGCGGACCGCGGCTCGAGTTGGACAATGCCGCCGCAAATCTCATCCAGATCAATGGTGCTGAGATCAACTGGAACCTTGAACCTAATTTGACCAACATTGTCTCGGCCAACTGTGAATCCATCAATCTTGGATCGGTTAACGCGGTTCATAGCCATGAGCTCATCCTTGCTGGGCCGCATCCAGTACCCGCCAGGAGCATTGTCAAAACCGTTGCTGACGGAAGCGTTAGTAGCAGTGGCGGGGTCAGCAGCAGTGCCATCTTCCTGCACAACAGCAAGCTCTCTGCCGCTAGATACCTGCTCCATCTCAGGTGATTTGGTTCCATTGACGGTGGGCTTTGGTTGGCGAGGAGTGTCATCGTTCTGCGTGCTGGGACTGTCGTCGGGCGGAGAAGGAGCGCGGACCGGCGTTGCCGTCTCTTCGGAATCAACGTGGCTGGTGTCGAAGCTGACGCGCTTCAATAGCTTACGACCAGTTCCGTTGCCTTCGGCAATGGGCCTTTCCTTTTGAGGGGTGTTGAAGAGATCGCTGCGGATTTCGCGGTTGATAACAAGCTTCTTGGACCCCGTACTTCCGTACCAGCGGGTGTTGGAGCTTGCTGAGAAGGCACCTGGGGCGAGGATGCTGTCTTCGCTGTTGAAGGTGCGACGCAGATTGTTGGTTGACATGCTCTTGCTCAGGTTTCCGCTGGAGCCGGAGCCAAGCAGGCTGCGTCCTAGGCCACTGGGAGTGCTCGATAGGCTGCTGGCAGGGCTGCCTCCAGGAGTGCCGTAGCTGCTGTAGGAGAAGCCAAAGCCACGCTTCTGCGGAGTAGCGAAGCGAGAGGCGGAGGCGGGGGCAAGCTTGTACATGGGGAGAATGGAGCTCCTGCGAGGCTTCGAGTTGCCGTTAAGGGGAGTGGCAAGGGGCCCGGGGTTGGGAGTCTCGTTTCCTCCAAGGTTGGCGAAAAGAGCTGGAGTACCGTACGCCGAAACATCGTTCAAGTTGGCAGTAAGACCGAGGGGGGCACTGGAGTTTTGCTGCGAATTGCCCAGTAGAGATCCACCAAAGGCCGAGCCCTGCTGGTTTTGCTGATTGTTGGCACCACCAAAGACAGAAGAGCCCTGGGCTTGGTTGTTTTGTCCGCCAAACACGCTGCCACCGGCGTTTTGAGTCGAGGCGCCGAAAAGACCGCCAGGTTTCTGCTGGTTGTTGGCGGCACCAAAGAGACTGCCTCCAGTGTTCTGTTGGGTGTTGTTCTGACCTAGAGCACCACCGCCGAAGAGGCTACCACCACCGGTGTTTGTCTGTGCATTGGTGCTGTTTCCAAAGAGCCCCCCGCCGCTAGCAGGCTTGGCTGCTCCGAAAATACCTCCGGCTGTGTTCTGACCGAATGCAGAGGTAGGTTGCTGGTTATTGGCATTGTTGGCATTGCCAAAGAGGCTTCCGCCAGTTGCGTTGGCAGTGGTGTTCGCGGCGCCGCCAAAGAGCCCCCCGGTCGCGGGCTTGTTCTGGTTCCCAAAGAGACCGCCACCAGTCTGCTGCTGTTGGTTTTGCTGACCCCCAAACGCACCAAAGGGAGAGGCCGTGCTATTTTGCTGTTGTGTGGCATTTCCGAAGACACCACCAGAGGTTTGCTGGGCATTGTTGTTAGTGTTGCTGCCGAAGACGCCGCCGCCAGTATTTGTGGTATTTGCAGCCCCAAAAGGACTGGCTGTGTTGCCACCGCCGAAAGCAGAACCGGCAGTATTGGTGTTGGCAGCCTGACCAAAGCTGAAACCGGTTCCAGCAGGCTTGTTCTGGTTGGCATTAGCGAAGAGGCCACCGCCGGTATTGTTTGCAGGGGTGCCGAATGCACTGTTGGTTGTGTTGTTGGCGGCACCGAAAGCATTTGTGTTGTTGGCGGCACCAAAGAGACTGCCGCCAGTCTGCTGAGTCTGAGGAGCGCTGTTACCAAATAAGCCACCGCCGGTAGCAGGCTTATTAGCAGCCCCAAATAGACTACCTCCAGTGTTGGTGTTAGTGGCTCCGAAAGCAGATGCCCCAGCAGAGCCGAAAGCCCCGCCGGCGTTGGCATTGTTGTTACTGCCACCGAAGATACCGCCCCCAGCAGTATTGCTCGCAGTATTGGAACCAAAAGCACCGGTCGTCTGAGCATTGGTGTTGGTCGCGCCAAAGCCGCCGCCAAAGCCGGAAGAAACACCGAAAGCGCCGGTACCGCTGGCGTTGCCGTGTTTTCGGCCTTGAACGTAGTCGACCAGTCGAAGCTCTTCCGCAGACCACTTCTTGTAGGGATCCTGGAAACAGATGTTCTGGAAGGCGTTTGAAATATTGGTCGCTGTGTTGCTCGCCTCCTTCTCGGTAAAAGCCTGAAAAGGAGCAACAGCGGTACCCGGAGGGTCGCTACCACCTAAAGTGGTGTTTCCGCCAAATCCAGTGCCGCCACCAAATGCACCAGTCGTGTTGGTGGTATTGCCGCCGCCGAAGAGGGAGTTGCCGGTAGTCGCGGCACCGAAGCCACCAGGCTTGGCGCCGCCAAAGAGGCCACCAGAGGTATTGGTGTTATTGGCGCCAAAAGCCGAGGTCGTGTTGGCGTTGTTGGTGGTACCAAAACCTCCAAAGCCAGTGTTTGTGGTGTTGTTGGCAGTGGTGCCGCCAAACATGGAATTGCCGGTCGTCGTCGCAGGAGCGCCAAAGGCAGACGGCTTGCTGCCAAAGGCGCCGCCAGCATTGTTGTTGGTGCCGAAGCCGCCTGTGAAAGTTAGTAATCGCATGCATTCTAGCCGTCGAGCCCGGACGGCCAGACTGAGGGCTGTCGCCGAAAAAGCCTACCTCCGCTGCCAAAGCCACCACCAGTATTGTTGCCGGAGCCAAACACGCCGCCGGCGGTATTGGTGCCAAAACCTGAAGGGTTTGCGGCAGCACCGAAGCCTGCGATGAAAAGCTTTTGTCAGCACATCACCCATCATAGGGATGGCCGCGACAGAAGAAGGGGTGGGTGACGGGATAATGAGAACGTACCTGTGTTTGTAGTATTGGTATTCTGGCCAAAGGTACCAAAAGCAGAAGACTGCTGCTGATTAGTATTGTTATTCTGGCCGAAGCCTCCGAAACCACCACCGCCAAACGACATGATGACGGTCGCTGGGGATGAGTGGGATTATCGGTCGTGATGCAGAGGGCGAGGTGATGGCGCGCCGTGACCTTGCTTGAGCCCCCCGAAGTCGGAAAATCTTAGTCGGCACGAGTCGCGCGTGATGTGTTCATCGACTTGTGAAGAGAGAGGATAAAGCGATGAAAGTTTCGGTCGACGGAAGGAGAAAAGTCGGGGGGTGCCTGGGTACGAAATCTCGCGCTTCTGTTTGCGCGTGTCGGAGACGGGTGAATTTCGACCTGCTGCTCGTCACGTAGCTTACGCGCACAAGAAAAACGAGAATAAAATGAATGGATGCCGAGAATCGTCAAAAAGGAAGTCAAAGCCGTCAACTAGTAAAGATGAAAGCAAGAGGTGAATGACGGTGACGCGCCGGGGGAAGATGACCTCGAGCGTTTGCTGATGTGGCGAGAGGTTTCGCTCTAGCACGGAGCTTTGGAGATGGGTTGAAGTTCGCTCACGCCTGGGGCCGAGCCAAGTTTTTTTTTTGCACTGGCTTTTGGGGGAGGATTTTCCCTGGACAAGAAGGTGGGTTGCCACTTGCCAGCAGTTCTTGGGGGCGCTGAAGCCTGGGCTTTATGGGGGGTTGGAGGGAGGGGTGATCGCTTCTTTAGGTGCCCAGCGGGCTAACTAATCTTTTAGGCTGCCTTGTGACCCGCAGCCAACTCATATTGCCCATTGGCCAGGCAAGCTTTGCTGCGTGAGCTTGCACCAATCACAGCGCTGCGAAGAGGAACATTGTGGCAGGTGACCTGCTGCCTGGTGTTTGCCTACGAGGTACCACACAGCCAAGTACCTGGCTACCCCAGTTCGTGGGCGCGTCTGCAAAGGCACCTCGGGTCGCGTCGCAAAGTGGCCATCGGCGAACCATCTACAACCTCAACCCTGCCATCCTCGTTTCCTAACGCACGCGATTATCAATCAGGGGGCGCGCATCGCTCTGCCTTGCTGTGCCATACAAACTTATCTACAAACAATTCTGCTCATGAATCTTGATTAACACCGTCTTTTCTATTTTGCTTTCCTTCACCCCCGTTGCCTTGTTTGGACTCCTTTTTTTTTTTCCTTTTTGGACACTGCAATAAACTACACAAAACACGTATCCGATCGGCACAAAACTATCGGCATCGAGCCGCGACCATGGCTTCCAGACCGATGGGCTTCAACTCGCAGACGCCGCGACCTTTTGCTGGGCGGTCCCTTGCTGGCGCCAGCTCCGCCCAGGACCAGCGACAGCGCCAACCGCCGCCTCCTCCGCAAGTATCGTCCAACGAAGACTACGCGGGCATCCCCGACGAGGACCGCGAACACATTGACGAAGTAGTAAGAAAGCTTCCCCTCCCCCCACCTTCCTTCCGACCACTTGGGAAACACGCTACTCACACACGGGAACCCCCTCCAGTTTGATCTCATGGACATGAAGAAAAAGGGCTACCTCAACAGCTACGAGTTCCGCCACTCCCTCGCCGCGCTTGGCTTCGACCTCTCCAAGCCGGAGTACTTTCGCGAGCTCGAGGCCTACGGCACCGTTCCGCCCGACTGGCAGGACCAGCAGTGCCCCGTCAACCGCCTGCACATCTACCTCGACCAGTTCCGCCTCTGCGCCTCCAAGCTCATCAGCGGCCGCGACCCCCGCGAGGAGGCCGCCAAGATCTTTGCCATGTTCGACTACGACCAGGACGGCGTCATCTCCGTCGACGACATGCGTCACCTCGCCCAGGACATCAAGGAGGACCGCAGCCTCACCGACGAGGAGATTCTCAGCATGATTGACCACCTCGACCACGAGGGCAAGGGCGGCGTCAACCTCGACGAGTTTATGCAGATGATGGAGGAGGCTGGTTAACAGGATCGCGCTTCCGCTTCTTCTCCTTGCAAATTTCTTGGGTTTCCTTTCTTCGGCCCCAAAGTGGTGCAAACCGGGCTCGCTGGCCGGTCGGGAGAGAAACTGAGATGAGGCGACGCAAAAGTAAAGCAACGCCCCCGCCACTGAGCCAAAACAGAATCTACGGCGCCCGCCGCGTCGCACCGGCGGTAATGGCGAAATTTGCGACAACGCCCCAAATTATCCAAATAAAAAGGTGGCTGGTATACTTTGGACAAGAACGCGGCTACTGCCGTTTCATCGCTCACACGCCGCCCGCGATGGTTCTGGCAATGAGGTCGCCAAAGGAGTACGGGCGCGAAGCCGAGTCAAAAGGCGTTTCGGTGACTTTGAACGTGGTGTGTGTACATACTTTGTCGTTTCGAGCTGCAGCTGTCACATCACTACAGAGCGGTCGAGGGAAAAAAGGGAAGCGTGGCGTTGTTGGAGTTTTGGTTGATGCTGTCTTCGGTACCGGGTGATTTTGATGCGCCAGGACAGAATAAAGAGAAGAAGAAAAAAGGAATCAAATCTAGAATTTTTGTATGCAAACAAGGAAAATGCGCCTTTTGCACGGCCAACACACACCAACAACAACGCAGTAGCAGCCAATCCAAGTCTTTTGTTTTGAAACCGCGTACATTGCAGGTTGAATAAGTACATCTTTTCCCCCGTCTTTGCTTGTTAGTTAGCTACCCTTTATGCCCACGCCTTATGGT
Source organism: Beauveria brongniartii (assembly GCA_030782485.1). NCBI lineage: Eukaryota > Fungi > Ascomycota > Sordariomycetes > Hypocreales > Cordycipitaceae > Beauveria > Beauveria brongniartii. The sequence continues at coordinate 9,550 of JARJPP010000334.1, forward strand.
CAATCTACATGCCAACCTTGGGACCCCCTGCTTTCCCTCTCTGGAAACAACTCAGATATAAAAGATGGGAAAAAAAAAGAAAAGTAAAGATAGGTATAGAGGCGCCTTCTCCTCCCGTGAACAACAGCAACTTTGCAGAAAAATAACACGTGGTAGATTCCCACTCACAAGAGGCACACAAACAAGACGGTGTGACGGGTTAAAAGGTCATGGCAGCTTATGAAAATAATCTTGCACATTTTTCTCTTGAACGAAACAAAATCAAGTCGCAAAGCGTAAAAAACAGCAGCAACAAAAACAAGAGACAAGAAAGTAGAGAAAATCGAGAAGATATAGCTGTCGACTTATGACACGTTCCCTTTCCTTCCCACATCTTCTCCCCGCACACACTTTAAAACTGAATCAGGTCATGGCCGGGTTGCTGCTGCTGCCTTTGCGGCTGCTGCTGGACACCAAAGGGGTTGTTGTTGGGTTGCTGGCCAAAAGCTCCATTCTGTCCTCCGTAGTTGATGTTAGGCATGCCCGTAAATTGCTGTCGCATAAAGGGGTTGCTGCCCGTGGCCTCAGGCTGCAGTCTGGCGGCACCAGAGCCGGCGCTGTTCATAAACATGCCGGGTGCCGTGTGCTGCGAGGGAATTCGGAGATCGCCTGTGTTGCCGTACGTGTCCATGCCGTCACCAGATGCCAGCAAAGCGTTGAGTCTGCTCTCGTGCTCGCTGAGCTCCTTCTTGGGCTGGTTGTTTAGGCCGAGTTGAGATTGGTTGAAACTCATCTGCGACTGCTGAGGCTGCGCTTGCGGGGTTTGTTGCTGCTGCTGGCCAAAAGTAGATAGCGTCTTCTGCTCTGGTAGGGCCGAGAGTGACGAAATGGGCGACGAGGCTTGCGGGCGATTGTTAAACTGGGCGAAGGGGTTGTTGGAGCCAGTTTGCATGGGTTTCAGAGATTGCTGAGATTGGTTGGTGGCCCATGGGTTGTTGCTGCCAGGCTGAGGCGAGGGCTCCGATGGCTGCTGCTGAGGCTGCATTTGCTGTTGGGCGTAGGGGTTATAGCCGGTGGGCTGGGGTTGCTGGAATGAAGGCATCGACTGTTGCTGGTGGCCATATGGATCCATACCCATGCCAGTCTGCTGCATGCCGAAACCGTTGCTGTTATAGTTAGGGAAGCCAGTCTGGTTGGGCATCATGCCAGTGTGGTAGGGGTTCTGCATGTATCCCGTAGGCTGGCCCAGCATCTGATTCTGATCAATCGGGTTACCCATGAAGTTGACTTGGTTGCCCTGCTGGTAGCCCTGGTTTAGGCCGGTGGGCTGGGGTTGCGAAGGCTGCGAAGGCTCATCGAAGCCGAAAAGGGCATTCGCATTCTGGTCTTCGAGATCGCGGCGTCGTCGTTCCTCCTCTTCCTTGCTCAGCTTTAGCGCCTTTTCCAAATCAGGGTCGTCGGCGGCGCCTTGTCTGCTTTCCCTCTTCTTGCGATCTTCTTCCTCCTGCGCCTTACTGGCCTCGAGGGCAAGTCTGTATTCGGCGTCGTCTTCGTCGTTTTGCGGGCGTCGGTGAGGCCGTCGCTGGGGCTGCGAGGAAGAACCCATATATTCTGGCATGTGCTCCTCGAGACCGGTGACGCGGGACTTCCAAGACTTTCGGTCAGTACGCTCAGCGCGCAGACGCTCCTCGTCGAGAACCAAGGAAGTAAGTTCCTTGGCAGCGACGCGGACTGTTGGGTTGCTCGAGTTAGCCTGCAGTTATTTTTGGGACCACTTCGAGAAGCTAAATACCATTTTGACCGACATCGCGGCCGTCTTCATCGATGTACTGGAACTCGCGTAGAGTTTTGATGACGTAAAGGCTCTGGCGGGCCCAGGTGACGACGAGTTCGGAGCCCTCGTGTAGACAGTAGTCAAGGACCTTGAGGGCCTTGAGAACGTGTCGCCAGTTCTTTCCTTTGTCGTTGAGGCGCTTGTCGAGCATGTCCATAATCTCGTAAAATTCGGTCGAGCTGGTTGACCGGCGGGCACGGTCAGTGGCAGGCCCCGCACGTATATGGCGCGACAGGAGAGACGGCGGCCAACTGAAAATGCACTTACGTGTTGAAGGTCATCTGAGCAATCTCGCTCATCTGCGTGCCGGTCGGGCCCCATGGATCGTTGCTGGTCGCTGTTGGGAAGGAGGGAGAGAAAGAGAGTCAGCAAGGAATGCGCTGTCGTTCCGGGGAGCGCGAGCAGCTCGCCCAAGTTGAGGGGCTGTCGTGGGTGGTGATGCGGGCGGGACGAGACAAACGAACCTTCGCGGACCTTGGCCTGAATGCTAGAGTACCCATGGGTCACATTTTTGATGCTTCGCATAACCTTGGACATGGCGGGCGACTGTGATGTCTCGCAAGAGGACCGCGGTATGTTTGTGAGAAGAGTAGCAGCGGTGGTTTCGGGAGGGCGGCGAGCGTCGTCACCTCGTCGCCGACGCTAAGCCGAAGCGCCGGACGGTCGAATCTATGATGTCGCGCGGGCTTTTCTCTAGCGGAGGGGGAGCGGGCAAGCTCGCTAGCGGGCGCAGGGCTTCAAGGAGGGGACAGTGACAGGTTGGTATTGTGCTGGCGGCACGATGTTGAGAAAATGGCGATGATGAAGGAATAGAGAGGCTGGCGATGGAGGATTTGGCGGAGAATGTCTGGACGAGGCCGGGGATGGAGTTGGTAGCGCCTGGCTACCTAAAAGGTACAGCTGCGACTCGTGGTAGGTTGTGGCTTGGAGGCTTGGAGAGGCCTTTTGCCAGCGCAGAGGAGGAGTTGCGTTGCCAGTACCTTTAGGTAAAGAGGCCGTCACTCTTGGCGCTAAAAGCCTTTTTAGGTTGGCAGCGGGGCAACAGGGATACAACCTGGAGTCAATAACCAAGCTTTTTACAGCGGACTTTGTGCAAGAAACTCGGCTGTGTTAGCTGGTCTTTCAGCGCTGCACCCAAAGTGGCAAGGTGGGTGCTCCAGGCGGCTGTGGCTGGTGGCTGCCCCAGGCACCTACAGTTGTACTTCGGTACTCTGATACTTTGAATAATATTGTGCGCGTGCGACACCAGGCCAGTTAATGAAAAGAGTAATTCACATAAATTGTGACAATCCGCCTAACCAACATGGCGCTCTAAGAAATTACTGAAGTCTCCAAGACCTCCTTACGCATAACCACCATGGCTATATCTAGTACCTAACGATCAGCCCACTGTTGCATCAAATACTCAAACCGATGACGTCTCCTCGACCTGATGGCGCGCATAAAAAAAAAAACAGACTGCAGCGTGGCAGAGGGATTACCGACACTAGAGTACCAACCGCCCGTAATATGAGAATTTTATATGGGAATGCCCATTCGAAAAGATTGCGTCGCAAACAGCCAACCGTGTTGCCATGTATAGTAGTTAATAATCATTGACGAACTCGCCTCCAAGGAGCACTGCCACACATCCACCTTGGCAAGGCGCATATCACTTGCCACATCAAACGACAAGTAAGAAAAGAAAAGTAGAGATTCCAAATTAAGGCATTTCGGAGCAGAATCCGTCTTGGAACTAGCAATCATCCGTATATTTTGAAACCTAATTTAAAAAAAACCTAGGAACAATCCTTGAAGCTCTGTATCAAGGTAAGCTGCCCATTCATCAGCCATAGACGCCCGGTATCCAAAAATTCAAAGGCTAGGCCCGCGACCATACTCGACATCATATATATACACACCATCCCTTCTACTTCTTGCCGCCTCTTCCGGCTGCCGTCCTGACAGTCGCAGCTTTGCCTCCGCCGCGCGCCTTGGGGCGCGAAGACGCCTTGGCTTGCCCTGCTTTGTCGGTGGTTTCCTTGCCTTGGCCCGACTTGTCTCTGCCAGTATTAGCATTGCCGTCGGCACTGCCACCACCGCGACTTCTTCTTCCGCGCTTATTTCCACCGTCTCCCCTCTCCTTGGCCGGCCGGACAGAGCGCTGTGCTTCTTCCTGCTGCGCCCGACGGCTTTCCTGGTCCCACCACTCCTGGAACGCCTGCTCCTGCTGAATCTCCTGCAAGGACCGTTTGGCTACGGCCTCTTTGACCAGCTCCTGCTCGCGCTTCTGCTGCCCAATAATATCCGCCAGCGTTCCCCCCACAAGCGGCTCTTCCTTGCGCTCCCGTGTGATGTACGACTTGGAGTGTGGGACAAGTGGACTTGCCGCCTGCTGGCTGCTAGACGCCGGTGAATCTACCACGGCTCGTCGACTGCGGTTCTGCCCGGAAAACTTGGTATCGGGCGACGCGGTGCGGTGCTTGGCCTGAGGCTCCGTCTCAGCAGCGATAAGAGGCTTTGCGTTGGGTACTGGCCCGCGCTTCTGAGCCTCAGAAGCCATAGCCTCTTGCAAGGATGTCTTGGGAGCAGGCGACGCTGCCTTCCATGGCGCTGGATCGCCACCTGAAGATGCGGGCTGCCATGGCTGGGCACTTGTCTTCCCGTTTTCTGTCGCAGCCTGGACCTCTGCTTTCATCTGCATCTGCCTCTTGCGTTCCTTTTGTGACATCTTGGCCGGGGGCTTTGGAGACGGCGCATCCCTAGACGCAGCTGCCAGACTTGTCGTCAGTGTAGACGTGGGCTTTGAAGATGCCTCGGATATGACTCCTCGTAGATCCACCTTTGTTGTAGACAAAATTGGTGAAGCCCAGGGGCCGCTTGCTTTCCGCACAGAATTATTAGTCGACATAGCGGGGGTTCCGCTCAAGTTTCGAGATGCTGAAAAAGTCGCCGTGAGCGCAGGGGAGCCAGGCGATTTGGAAAATGAGACAGGATATTTCTTCTTGGTTTGCTGCCAAGCTGCCTCTGGGAGCTGTGTCATCGGCTCCACGTCCAGATCTAGTTGAGGGAGAGGGCGTGGCGCATCTGGAGAAGATACATCGCCATGCTTGGCCACATCTTCCTCCATATCGAAGATGAGATCTCCGTGCGATTCTTTCGGCCGCAGGTTGGGGCTGAAAGGCTCGTTCCTAGCAAAGCTAGACTTGCGCCGGCCAGCATCAGGCGTTCTCGGAAAGGCCGCCAACTCATCCAGACTACCAAAACGCGCGCGATATGACGAGGATAGTTTTTTCTCCTCTTCTCGTTGAGTAACCTTGAAAGCGAATTCTTTGACACGACGCTGACGCTCCTCCTCAATGTCGATAAGGAGGTCTGGATGCTTTTCATGCAGAAGCAGCTCTGCACGTCCGCTTCGCACGAACGGAAAACGAGCAAGCTGATTCTCGCGCACAACCTCGTCAAGCTCCAGAAGTACCTCTTCATCCATGCCGTCAAGGTTGCCGTTCTCAAGCATATTTTCCAACTGCAAGCAGATATATTCTAGTCCAACATCTTTGAACTCAGTGACAGAACAGACACTAATCTCATTCAGCAAGTTGGCGATATTGCGCGTGGTGACAAACTTTCCAATGACGCATTGGCAAGCTTGTGAAAGGCGATCGAGCATCAACTCGTTTGCAGTGGCCATGACATCCAGAACGATCTCAGAAAACTCGTCCAGAGACGCACAAGTCACATCCTCAAAAAGATCTTCGCCAACATCACCATAGATGTAATGTATGACCATCATGAATGTTTCTGGGTTAACATGCTCAAGGTTGACTTGGATGCGGTCCTCAGCGGCTTGACCCAGGCGTCTGCTCGTGAGCCACCCTCCCTGCGAGCGGCCGTGGAACATGCCTTCAAAGAAGGGACAACGCTTGCACACAAGCTGGCTATGGACAGGGAAGTCTTCGCCATCGAGCTGCACCAAGATATCACCATCTTCGAAGAAGCGCTTATCAGAAATAGCGCCTTGGAGATCCGAGTCCAGTGAAGGTTCAACACTCCTTTGTAAACGGGCCGCACTTTCGAGCCTCATCATCTGCAGCTTAGTCGCCATCCTCATGAGCTCAGTTCTGACCTGTCTGTAACGGTGGGCCAGGGGGGGTGCTTCTTTGGTGTACTTCCAAACGGGCATCATGGTATCGAGGTATGAGAACACCACGATATTCAGCAGAGTAATTATATCGATCTGATGAAATGTCATGAGAATTCTGCCCTCGTATTCGCTCAATGTAAAGATGTCTTGACCCGATTGACGGCCGCCGCGGCGGTACTTGGAGAGTGCATCAAGGACGACGAGACTTCTGGCAGAGAGCAGCCAACCGTGCACCGGAATCTTGATATCGGGTGCAGTTGTTGTGTTAACGCGAAGATCAATGCTCTCAAATTGTGTCGAGCCAAATTGCAGCATCTGCGTGAGATCTTCTTCAATGTCTGGTGATTTCAGCAGCTCGTGAACAACAGAGCTGTGCTTTTCTCTGGCGATGGCCTTGTCCCAAGCTGTTCGAGACTCGTTCAGACCTGCCTTGGGCAACGACGCTTCAAAGTCGGCCAGGCACAGAAGTGAGCCGAGGTCCTCCCAGATGGATGGTTTCGCAACGGATATTTCCTCGGCCATGACTTTACTGTCCTTTCGAATGGCAGCAAAAGTACCAAAAGTCGAGCTCTGGACCTTGGTACAGTTGGTAATATAGGGAACACGCTCGAACTTGAAGTCCTTCTTTTTGTGGCCAGCGCTGGACAACAGCTTTCCATTGGTACGCTTCACTCGCTTCCACACAGCCCCGGACTCGGTGCAGATGATTACGGAGCCATGCTCTCCAACGCTCATGGATGTGACACCATCTTTGCGAGAATCCCATACGCATTGAGGCTGGGATACTGCGCCTTTGATCTTGGCAGGATTTGTGGTAGAGCCATTGGGTTGATCCGACTCGCCTTTGCTGCTTATGTTCATAGTGAACAAATCACCGCGAGATGTCACCGCAGCAATAGTGTCTCCACCGGATGCGATGGAAATTATTTCTTTCCTTCCCGACTCGCGCATGTTCGCATATGACGAGAGATTGTAGTTGACGAATGGATCAAGAGTTGGGAATTTGACCAGGTTGTATCCGTAATTGGTAAAGACCCAGACATTGTGGTTAGCCAACAAAACCGTAGTAGCCTTGTCGATGGCAGACACCATGAGAATGGGCGCCGTCAACAGCGATGCGGCTACTCTGCGTGGGGTGGCTTGGATGTCGAGAGACCGAGAGTCGGCATCCATGAGCGCAAGCTGTCCAGCGTTGCGACCCCAGCAGAAAAGTGAAGCTCCAGTGTGGGCAACGGAATGGATGGTGGATGCGGCAACGCCTTGGATCAGTTCCTTTTTAAGTGTTCCGAAGACTTGACGTGGCACTAGGCTCATGGGTTCCTCGTCAGTTCTCGTCGGAGGGGGCAGTGCGTAACCCAGTTGCGAATCCGAGTTGCGACCCCAGGTCCACAGCTCGCCATTGCCAGCAATTGCCATTGTGTGGTTTTGGCCAAGAGCAACTTGATGAGTCTTCTTGTCAGCTAGAGGACCCTGAACTGAAACAAACTTGAACTTTGTATTCTCGTCTCCAAGTCCGAGACGCCCACCTCGACCAAGACCGGCAATAAACAGGTTACTGACAGGATCTGTGGTCAAAACGGCACTATGAAGCTTGGACAAGACAACATCTTGAATGACGAGAGGGCGGCTGCGAACCATGATTGGAATATCTTCAATCTCCAATGATGAGGCAATATACTCGGCATCTTCTTCGCCTAGGTATGATTCGTAGAATTTGCGTAAAAGGCCATCTGGGCGCCGGAGGTGGATACGCTCGGGATACTGGCGGTCATCTTCATCACCTACACCAAGAGACATGTTTCTGTTGCTTCCGAAGACAAACAGCTCATCCCCTTGGTCGGAGGAAGTGGCATGAGTAGATTTTGCGCTGTTTGGAGTTATTAGTAACAGGTTACGCGGTGCATGGCGCGAGGATCGAGCTTACAATTCGTTGTAGTCAGTCGTGCTCTCTCCACTATCGGATTCATTGTCAGGAGCCTCGTTCAACTGGCCTCGGTTGAGAGATCGGGTGGCTATCGTCGAGTTGTAGACGTCAAAGGGACTGTTTCCCTCGTGATCCTTGGTCTTGATGAGTCTGCCAACTCTGCCCGTGGATGCGCTCGTCCCGGAGAGGATGTTTTCCCTCTCCTTGGCGAGGATTATTCGGGCGATGGAGACATTTCCGCTGTACAAAGAGCGATGAAGTGCGTTCCAGCCGCTCTCTGGGTCCTGGACATGTAGATCGATGGCTGGATGGTCGACGAGTGCTTGAACAAAGTCGCGGGCGGTAGGGTCGGTCGAGGAGGCGGCGCGCAGGAGAAGAGTGAGGCCGGCATGGTCTCGACTGTTGATTTCAAGCTTGCCAATAGCATTTGATGAGTCCTTTGACTTGGCCGAGGCTTTGCGCGACTTGGCGGCGAGGCGTGGTGAAGAGCTAAAGGCGCCAGGGCTGGGCCAGCCAACGCTGGCAATAACCGGACTCTTGGAACCAACCGGAGCTGCGGAACCGGCAGGATTCAGTAAACGTCGAAACCTGTCGACATCATTTTCCCAGTAGGATTTCCAGAGCAAGTGACTCATCGGCCGGTCAAGAGGTGGAAACGAGCCCGATACGCTTGAAAGGGCACCTCGCTGTGGTTCTCGGGGACCACGGCGTGTTTAAAGGCGCGAATTTAAGCGTGCTGATGAGCTCGTATGATCAAATGGAAAGGGCCGCGCCCTGTTGTATTTATATCGCGATAGGAGTCGGTTCTTCGGCGACGGCGCGACGGTGTGAACCCGGAGATGTGGAAATGAAGTGTCGGAGTCGACGGAGATGTGGGAGGGTGGGATGTTGCTGGTTGCGAGAAGGTGACCTCGAAAAAATCAAGCAAGTGTTGGAATTGAAGAGGTGAAAAGGCCGACTAGAGGGCGCGTATGGAAAGTGTTGAAGGGTTGAAGGCCTGGGCAGGGTATGGCGGTTTTGGGGAGGTGTTTAATTAAAGGCTATTACAACGTAGTCATTCGGGGATGGTGGGGGTATTGCTCTGCGCGTCGCGGTGCGAAAGAGGCCCTGGACCAATCCAAGGCAGGCACAAGGTACATGGCGAGTACATGTGATGGGGGGTAAGGAGCTAGCGGGGTGATGGTGCATTTCGGGTATCTGCTGCTGGCAACGGCCTCGAAGGTCCGGACTCTGCTAAAGCAGGCAGGTATTGCAGAGAGTTTCGTCCGCTGACCAATGGCATCGCAGCGCTGTTGCCTGTGCTGCTCTCCTGGGCCGATGGGATTTAACCGTGGCGTCTGCACATGTCGCCCAGGGCTAGTTGTCATTTGCCCGTGTTACATGCGGAGTCGCTTCGTTCCTCGTGATATTCATTCTTGGAGGTTTGGAGGTTCATGTGCCTGTTTCCATGACGCGTGGATCATGACGACAGGAATGAGAGGAGGGTGGCAGTTGTGGCAAGTGAAGCTATTTGTGATATACCGGGTACATGTACGTCTGGAGTAGAAGAAGGAGATAACCGCCTCGATTTAGTTGGGCGCGATTAGCCGTGATAACCACGCACATCAAAGACAATAGATTCCACGCGCCATCGCATCGTAGTCGACAATCTCACAAAAAGGGTCAGAGCAGACGCAGGGAAGCACCTGCCAAGGTTGTACAGCTGTTTCTGTAGGCGCACAACATTGCCTTGGACCCAGAAACCAAACTAATTTACACAGGCAACAGGTGCATGCATACAACCATCTATGCTTCTGATGGAAATCAAATATGCATACCCCTCTAGCTTCCCCATATTCTTACTACAATTTAGCTCAATTACCACGTCGCGTGCAGACAACCGTGGCCCCGCGACCAGGGTCAAATTTGCGGCTTATGTGCACCTTATTGTTAGTAGGTACGGAGTAAGGTAAGGTAGAGAGGTAGGCACACTAGGCACTCAAATCAGCAGGCTGGTACCTGTAAAATCAGCCGTGAACCCCTGCAAGATCAGCTGGTACTGGCCAGTCAGAAGCCACCAACGATCCCGTCTCAGCGCCTGCCACCGGCGTACCTGTACTGCCCGCCCGCCACGCCGTAGACGCCGTCCTGCCAAAATTCCCGCTAAAATCATTTCCCGCCCGATCTCGTCTCGGCCTTCTCTCTGCTACGATTGCGCCCTCTCTCCGACCTTTCACCGTTGCACCGTTTTGTCCTCAACAACCTCGTCTTCGCCGCCCATTTCCACGCACAAAATCCCAATTCTCGTCGCAACCGCTCAAAATGGCCGAGGAAAAGCCTCTGCCCTTTGTCTACCAGTTCGCCGCCGGTTCGTGCCGCCCGCCCTCGTGGCCCTCGTGGCGCTACTACCTACAACCGTTGAGAGCTCGTGGCTAACATTCGTCTCCCGCAGGCGCCATTGCCGGTGTCTCTGAGGTAACAAGACTTGCCAACCGCTGATGTTAACACACACTAATTTCTAATCCTTAGATTCTGGTCATGTGAGCTTTTTCCTGCGTTCGCTCAACTCCGGTGTTGACGCCGAACTCGCCGAGAACATCCCGCTAACCGTCACGCGCCCAGGTACCCATTGGACGTTGTCAAGACTCGAGTGTACGCTTGTTCTCCCACGGCTTCGATTGACCTTTTCTTGCGAGAACTGTAACGTTAACACGCTGTTAGTCAATTGCAAACCGGTGCCGCTACCGGCGAGAGCTATAATGGCATGGTCGACTGCTTCCGCAAGATTATCAAAAATGAAGGGTATGGCACCCAATCGACACCGACTTAGAGAATGTAAACCTCGCTGACAACGAGCCCAGCTTCTCCCGCCTCTACCGCGGCATCACGGCTCCCATCCTGATGGAAGCCCCCAAGCGTGCCACCAAGTTTGCAGCCAATGACGAATGGGGCAAGTTCTACCGCAACTTGTTTGGCGTTAGCCAGATGAACCAGTCGCTCTCCGTCCTCACCGGCGCCACTGCCGGTGCCACCGAGTCCTTTGTCGTCGTTCCCTTCGAGCTCGTCAAGATTCGTCTCCAGGACAAGGCCTCGGCTGGCAAGTACAAGGGCATGGTCGACTGTGTCGTCAAAACGGTCCGCAACGAGGGTGTCCTCACCATGTACCAGGGTCTCGAGTCTACCCTGTGGCGCCACATTCTCTGGAACGCTGGTTACTTTGGCTGCATTTTCCAAGTCCGTCAAATGCTCCCCAAACAAGACACCAAGAGCGGCAAGATGACCAACGACCTCATCTCCGGCGCCGTCGGTGGTACTGTCGGCACCATCCTCAACACCCCCATGGATGTCGTCAAGAGCAGAATTCAAAATACTCCCAAGGTGGCCGGCCAAATTCCCAAGTACAACTGGGCCTGGCCCGGCGTGGTCACCGTCTTCCGGGAAGAGGGCTTCGGCGCTCTCTACAAGGGTTTCCTCCCCAAGGTATGCTCCTTCGCCCATTGTCTCGCACCCATACGCAAACGCTAACTATTGCCAGGTCCTTCGTCTTGGCCCCGGAGGTGGTATTCTCCTTGTCGTCTTTACTACCGTCATGGACACTTTCCGCCAGTGGCAAGTTTAAATTCTCTCAACAAGCATGAAAAATAGTGATACCACCCGAGGTTACGTAGCATCATGTCAAGACGTGTTTGGAGTATGAATGGAGAAGAAAAAGAAATAATGAACGCCAAGAAGTCTACCTTTTGTACATATACATGGTGTGTGGGCGTGCTGCTGGGGTTGAGACTAACTCTCCGTCCAAGTTCATCTTTTTTTGTCGTCTTTTGGCGGCATGAAGGGGGTTCATGAGATGCGCGCCTATGCGATGCGATATAGCAGCAGTGATAGACAATCTAGAAGAATTCTTACCCTAGCCAATCTCAAGTATCGAGGTGTGTCGTCTGCAGTGAGCTGGCAGTCGTTTCATGGTTGCGCTAATTGCCAGCTGCACGCGTGCATGCACACAAACGCCGCCTCGCAGGAGAACCTTTGAAATCCGCCAACACGATAAGAACACTTGGAAACAAGCGCCTCATTTTCACTTTCTCATCCCTCTATAAATGCACCCATCACTCCCTCAATTCCCCTCTATAAATACTCCCACTTCTACCCGCCTCCTACCCTTCATCCTCCTCCTCCACCACCACACACAACTCCAACACCCACGCACACTGCTGCACCTCTAATGATAATTTAGTTCGGCAATTGGCTTTCTTTCTTTCTTTCTTTTCTCTTCTCTTTTCGTGTATTCTTCATATTCTGTTTTCATTGCCTTTGTCGACGGTACTAATCACTGCATTCTCGAGACATCGTTTCACTGCATTCTCGAGACATCGTTACTTTTCTAGCCTACAACTCTACAGGTGCGTGCCATATTTGCCTATGCATCTTCTACACCACCTAAGACCAGTGACGCGAGGACTTTGACGATTTTGCCACACGGCTCCCGCGCGCTGGGTTGATGTAAAAGTCAACTTATTGGAGTCTCTTCACTCATGCTTCTCTCTCCCCTGCCTTCCTCCTCCGTTTCTCTTAAGTCTCTCAAATTTACAAACTTGACATGCTTGTACCGTACTAATTATCTACAGAGAGCGACTGGCAGGTCTTAAACCACCATGAACGGCCCTGAACAGGACGATGACGCCACTCACCAAGGCTTTGATCCGGCCTTGTCAGACGACGGGGATTTTACCGACAGTGGGGACGAGAGCGGAGATTCGCAGAAAGATGTGGATTTTCAAGGCGACTGCTTGAAGGCATGCGAGCCTCCTTTCAGAAACAGACGAGAGGCTGCATTTCGCAGGAAGCAGAGGATCAGGCGACTCAGGGTTCATCTGGACCACGCCCGCGAGCGACTCAGCAATACTAGAGAGCAGCTGCGACAGGCAAACAGGAGACTGAGAGACCCGGCGCGGCGAGCTAGAAACAGGAGGCAGCCAAAAAAAACCAGAACGGCAAGTGAAATCACCAGTCTTCGGGCATGACTGCATTGCTATGAGATGAGGCTAACTAAGAGACAGACATGGAGGGGGGAGCTTGCCAAGCACCTGCTCGGTCAGTCCACTTTGGGATACGACAGCATTGTCAAAATGGCTACCTGGGAGGAGAACGGCTCTTTCACATATCTCCATCCAGGACTCAAGCTCAGAGAACCGTCCGAGGCGGACAAAAACCGCTGCGACGCATGGAACAAGTGGATGGACAAATTCCATGAGGCGATGCGGGAGAGGCAGGCTAGCCGGCCGGCCACCGGCCGAAACCTGATTTCTCAGCTTCCTGTTCAAATCCTGGGGAGGATTCTCCGGAGCCTCCTGGTCTTCGATGGCCGGCCCGTCCACGTCATTTCGCGACTGGACCCTTACCAGGAGCCAGACCCGGGCCTCCACAACCGCGATGAGAGCGTCCAGACCGACAGAAACGGCGCCGGCCTCCAGTTGCTGAACCGTTTCCACATCGGAAACGCATCATTAAGTCTTGCCTGTGCGAGGCCCCCCCAGGTTCTGCTCGCTCCCCTCAGCGTGTGCAAGCAGTGGAACTACATCGGCGGCAACCTCTTTTACAGTCTCAACCACTTCTGCTTCTCCTCGTTGGGCGAATAGGGTCGCTTCGCGGGCAAGATTGGAGCGAGGATACATAGACTACAGCTTATCAGCCTGCTATGGATTGGAAATCAAGAGGTCTGCCACGCCGCCAACGAGCGCGGTATGTACAGATCGCGCCGCACGCAGCCGCTCATGTACTTGCCGGAGACTATCCGGCTTAAGCATATCGAAATTTACATTCGCGAAAGCGATCCTTTCTATATGCGCAGAAAGCACGAGCCACGCGGCACTATTCGATTTCTCAAAAAACACACAATAACGCAGCCGGATTTTCGGCTGTTTCGCGACATGAAGACGATACAGGGCGTCGATTACATCTCGTGTCTGCGAGGGCTTAGCTCTATCCGGCTCTACGACTACGATTTCTATATTAAGAACGGCGAGACGAAGGGCCTGCGTAACCATACCTTTGTTGGGCTGTTGAATGAGGTAACGACGAGACAAAAAGCCCCCGAGAAGGAGAGATTGGCAAGATTTGAAAACCTTGCTCCTCTTTGCGGGTACATACCCGCTAATGACGAGAGGGACTGGGTCGAGAGGGCAATAACAATTGGAGACGAACCGGAAGACGAGCCGGAGAGCGAGCCGGACGAGGATGAGGATGACGACCCGCCTTCCGGACCCGACGACCAACACGGCCTCACTCCAGGATTCAACGGCGGCAATGGAGAAGACGACAACGACGATAGCGATGATAGTGACGCCGACCGAGGACACAATCGTCGCCCTGATCGTCAACACGGTCGCAACTTCCCCCGTCGCGCCGCTCCCCCCGCAGACTCAGCTCTTGTGGCGGGCCCCGACGACGACGACAACGACGACGACGACGAGCTCATGCCTGACGCCCCTCAGCTCGGCGACCAGGGCGACGAAGAGATGAGCGACGCCGAGCATGGTGATGATGTCGACACGGCCATGGTTGATACCAATCTAAACCAGACCACACATATCCACGGCAGCAGCTACAACGTCGACGCCGACGCCGACGCGCCCCTCCCATCTCCCCGCGCTGCAGGACGCAGCCAAAGCTCTGGCCTCTTCGTCGAAAGCCACGGCAGCAGCAGCAGCGGCCCCTCACCCGGCCGGCACACGACCCCGGGGCTGGCGACGCAAGGAAGCTACCGATTCACCCCCTCCGTCGACCGCGACTCGGAGGATGCCGAGGGCAGCCTCTTTGTCCACAGCGACCGCAACGACACCCCCCCGATAAAGTTTGAAGTCGAAGACGGCACCGGCGCGGAGGAATCTCGTCGCTCCGCGCAGCAGCAGCAGACTCCAGGGCCAGCGCACGTTGCGCAAAAGCTGCCGAAACAGGCCTGGGAGAATGCGTCGTCGAGCGATTCGGAAGACGGAAACGACGACGATGGTGAAGAATAAGCTGCACACAATCATGGCGTAACTGCCAGTATCTACGAGTTCTTGCTTACTCTTTTTGCTCTCGACAGTGCTGCTTTACGATATCACACGACTTTACGACTTTTTACTTGAGCTTACGTCTACAAATTAACGGCTTGATCAACGTTTGGGTTGGTTTCGAGTTCATCCCTTTCCATCACCAATCTTTACCGATTTGGCAAACATTTCAACTGGCTCTTTTCTTATCAAGATGCTATTTCCACGACATTTATCGCAGCTCAGATTTTACAAAAATCAACAAAAATCAAGCGATTATTTAACGTTTCCTCAGCCTAGTAGCTACTACATTGGGTGTTATCAAGTTATATGCATAATATCCATTTTTTAGATTTCTGAATCAAAAATCAACCAACACCCTTTCCCCGCGCAAGACCCCATGCAAACTAATAAATGTGCAATGCTTGGATGGGGCTAATATTCTGCATTCTGTGAAATGTCGAGAAAAAGTACGTCTTCTTTATACATTTTTATGCTTCAATATCTCCAAATTCCATTTTACCAGCCCCTTCTGGTTGTGCCGCGAGGCTCAAATACGGCTCTCTCTGAGCCGTTATTACTTCCTGTATTTACACTGCCGCGCCCTTCTTCTATGCTGCGACGACCCTGGGCATCCATCTCTGAGAGCGTAAACATGAGAGGTTCGTCGCCGACCGACTCATCATCTCCACGAATGAGGCGGCTGCTGCAAGCACCCGTGTAACTGCCTCTACCAGACTGCGTGAGCTGTGGTGGCGGTGTCTGGCCACGCCCGGCGCTCATTCCAGTATATCGCTTTCGTTGAAACGGCGAAGAGGTCTGCGAGACAGAGATCAAACCATCAGGGGGTGTTTCTTCTGTAGAACCGCGGAGCATCGCCACGGAGACACTCGCAGACCGAATCTCGGGGGCGGGTCGCAGGCTGCTGGGCGGGCTTTCGCGGGCGGTAGACTCGTCTTGCAGCTGCAACTGGCGACGAAGCGTGCTGAGAGTCGGAGGCTCCCTATCCTCTGCTCCCAGACTAATGCTTCGATTGGCAAACGCCAAGTCCGTTTCTTCGTCGTCAGCAGTCGCCCTGGTCTGTTGTGCAACTGAACTTGATCGTCTCTGATGTGAGCCAAGGCGGGGCGACAATGGTATGTCGATAGCAGTAGTGCCTTCCTGGGTAATGGTGCTTTCGCGACTTGTTTCCGGAATCGAGGGGCCTCCGGGGCGTGCTCCTCGAGAAACTGCTCTAGAACGCTCGTCTGAGTGATCGACTATCGAGTTTTCGCTGAGGCGAGATGGAATAGCAGGCGTATGGGGGGTATGTGGTGAAATGGGCTTGCCAGGCGACGATGACGACGGCGACATTGATGCCGGCGCTACCATTCCGGGTACACTCGTTAGTTGTCGGCTGGAGCTACTTGACGAGCGCTGCAGCTGCATAGACGACGTCATGGAATCTCCCAGGGCGTTGTTTGACTCCTTCATGAGGTGAAACCTGGACAGCTGCGCAACGGTCTTATTCGTTGCCGACTCTCGCTTGGTTGGCTCGAAACTCTTGAGTGTCTTTTTGCTATCCAGAATCTTTAAGAAATCGGAGATGTCGTCTTCTTCGGCAGGCAGCGACCCAGAGCTAGTGTTTTCAGGCTCAGCTAATAGTCCGGATCCGGGTTGAACCACCGAGGAGGCCATACTCTGTCGCCCACTGCTACCTTGCTCATCATCGGGTCCTCCTCTACTCTGCCCACTAATGGACGGACGATTGCGTCGGTGAGTAAAACTACTGCTGTAGCGGCTGGAAGAGGAAGGGCGCGGCGAGCCAACGACGGGAATATCGGTTGGTTGCGGAGGTCCGCCTCGCAAGGACGCGGGCATGCCAGCGGTAAGTGATGTTCGTTGCCTAGGCTGCATCGGTGGAAAAGCAGAGGTTCGGCTTTGCAATGATGCCGGAGATTCCGGTTCGAGAGATCGAGGTACGGGAGAGCCTGAGAGGGAGCCCGCCTTGAATGGTTGGAAAGAGATGGATGGTCTCCTAGAAGATCCATCAGGTCGGGTTGCATGACGACTTGATTGTCCCCTTGTGCCAATGGGTAATGAGTGAGGAGCATCGAAGTCTGATTGTCTCGGCAACGAGGCTGGCGGAGAGCTTGTGTCAGAGCCGGGATGCTTGACAGATCTCAGCGCAGTGATGGGACTTGTTCCAAGGGGCCCGTCGCCATGAAATGTTGACAGACTGCCATAGGTTTGTTGAACATCACCGATGCCAGGCCGTTTTCGATGGTCTCGTAGTGAGCCAACTTCGGGTTGTGTAGCTCTGGGAGAACCAGTTCTCGTGGGTATGGAGGGCTTGAAGTAGTTCTCGTCAATACCCATGAACCTAGAGCTCAAAAGCGACTCCGCATCATCGATTTTAAAGTTGCAATCGTTTCTGTACGTAACTGACGTACTCAGGCGGCCGACTGGAACATCCAAGTCTCCAAACATGTATTCCGTAATGGGATCGGACTTGCCGTCGATGGGGCTCCTCAGAAGGTCTGGCGATGTTCTGTGCGGACGCTGCATAAGTATCCTGCAACGAGGGGAGAGAGCCGCAACGCAGCCCTTTGTTCGCCCATGACTTGTGAATTTCCAGGCTGGCAAGAGCCTTGTGGTAATGAAAAGGGATCTGAAGAAGACGATGGCTTTTTTGTAAATGGTTGGGAGGATGGGACCAAAGTCTTCTGATGGCATGGAGGTATTGGGCATCAACTCTACCGTCCAACGTTCCAAGACGACTTCTGTGTTGCGGCCGAAAGTACTGGGCGACGTGCTTTCACTTGAGCGGGACGACTGCAGCTGTTCCATGACATCCCAGCGTTTGCCTTGTTCGTCAATAGTAATTAGACTCTGACTTTCTTTTAAGGAGGAGGCATCTAGAAACACCTCAATGACCATTGGAGGCGGGAGGTTTTCCAAACTGCCGCATGTCTTCCAAGTCTTGAGCTCTTCTCGAAAGTCATCGATCTCATCTGTTTCTATTTGGTACTGCATCAACGGTCAGCATAATGGAAGCTGGCGGACGAGGCAGGGCGCACACACCCATTTATTAACCTTGGGAGCTCCACTAGAATTAAGTATGGGCCGCAACTTCATCCTAGAGTCCAGAATTAATGCGGCAGCTTTGGTGTAGAAATTCTACATAGATTATCAGTACTGAAGCGACGGGGTGGGTTTTCTTTGGTTCAACACACCTGCACAATCTGGTCCAGTTTTTTGACGGAATCGCCGGGCAAAGCTGAGGCCGGTGTGCTATCACTAACAGCTGGAGCTGCTGCAGGCTGGTTCATGGAGAGAGTTGGTCCCGGCTTAGGGCGAGCTCCGCCGATGCCGGCATCAGCGTTGGGCGCACCCCGAGACGAAGGAAGCTGTGGCGATGGCGCTGGCGATGAGGCTTTCCTCTGCGGTATCCTTGCTTGTTGATGCATAGCGAGAGGCAAAAGGTTTCGGCCGATGGGGAGGAGAGTGGACGTCGGGGAGCAATTAGACGATAGAAGTGTGCTCTTCCATCGTCGTGGCTTGGCGGTCGATAATAATGGTGAATGAATGTAATATCAAGAAATTGTAGTTGTGGGTGAGTGTGTAGATGGACAAGGAGCCAAACTAGTAGGTAGCTAGCTAGTCACCAGTGGTCGGACAGCAGCTGACACAAGGGTAGTTCAAAGTACCGTACAAGAGGACAGGGCCGGCTGCTGCGAGTACAACCGCAGGACTAGGGCAGCGTAGGAAGTATATGTATCGAAGACGGGAGAGGGATGTCGAACTTGTCAAGTGGTTTGTGTTTGGCGGGTAAATGGTGGTAGATGGGTCCGAGGCCGGGTCATTCGTAGCGGCTGGTCGAGGACCTCGTGATGGTGATTCGGTAGATAGGTTTCGTCATAGGGCGGACGCAGGAGAGGGTTGGCGATAAGGGCAAGGAAGGCTAGGGCTAGTAGGAATGAGAATGCAGAGGAGGATGGAGAGGCAGCGTAGGAGGTTACCAAGAGGTTAAGTGAGGAAGAAGACGAGGAGGGAGAAGAAGCAGAAGAAGAAGAGCGGTGGTGGTTGATGCGAGAGGTGACTCGAACAGCAGCGTCGATAACGCAATGGGCACAAGGGCTCCTAACAGGTCGTGGAGAAGAAGCGGGTTCTGGGGGCAGCAATTGCTATCGTGATACCTGATGGTTGGTAGAAAAAGGTAGATGAGGCAAGTACCAGCTAAATGGAGCCAGGCAGCTGTTCGGGCGGCGCTAGATTGTTAGCTAGGTAGGCTTGTCCTGGCGTCCATTATGAAGGCCTTTGATGGGGCGCACAGGCAAGAAGACAAGCATGCCTGAGCTAAAGTGTGTGGCCCACGGAGTCACGGCAAGTATATTGTACCCAATCGCTGGCTGCTGATACCTCTTTGGCGCCCGTTGACTGACCCACTCCTCAGGTCCCGATGCAGTATCTGATACCCGCACTGAGGGAAGCCTGGGGATGGCTGCGACCACTGGCCGGGTCTGGGACATGATTGAAAAAAAGGAAAAAAAAAGACGGGGTCAGTATTGGGCTGCCAGATCGCATCTAGGCACATTGTTTGGATTGTACAACCTTGATGTCGAGGATACTGGGGCCATGGACACGCGCTGACTGTGATAAAATAGTTATTGGCCGTACATGCTCTGTCACTGCAGGGGGGGGGGACTGGCAAATTGGGAGCCATTGGCCTGACCTACAGGTTGCAGCCACTCGAGTGTCACTCAGGGTGATATTGTTGCGAGCAGCTGCTATGCATCACGCCGCACAAGTTACACAGACCTCATTCACGATTAGCTCGCCAACTCGTGCATAATCGAGTGAACCGCGGCCACGTTCAGGCATGCGCCGCTTGCTGTGGATGCTGCAGCTCTGTCTGCACTGCCGTGTCACTGTTGGCGTCCACCAAGCTGGGGTGAAAGTGTGCCACCACCAGCTATCCGAAGAGCGCTCTCGTCTTGCCTGTGCCACGTATTACAGAACAGCTGTCAGCCCACAAGTGCAGAAAGATCTGCAATATCGACAATTTCGTGTCTGTGCTTGAGAGTGTATGGCTCGTTGGCCGTTTGTTGCTGCCTGTGGTTGATGACTTTGGTTGGGCGACGGTTCTCTAAGATTTTGTCCATGCAGTCTTCTCTCGTTTTGATATAGAGCCATCAAGATTCGGTCTGGTGCTTCATTCTTTCCAATTCAGAAAACCTGTGGTCTCGTGTGTATTCCTCTCGCCCAGCTCAAGCTGTCTCTCGTCCAGCTCACTTCTTATTACGCCAGACTCGTCTTCTAAAGCTTCGAAAGTAGTAACAAAAGGGTCCAAGCATTGACCAGTAGAAGTCGTGGTTCCTGAGCTACAGTGATTTATCCTCCGTCAGCCGCGCGGCTTGTAGGCCCGGAAGAGGAAGAAGCCCTTGGATATTGGTTCGCCTTGTTGGGCAGAAGCAGATGCAGGTGCCTTCAGAGCCCTTGTGCCAAAGAAACAGCGCTACCTTACTTTAGCTCAGGCGACCAAGCCCAACAAGTCACCCGCTCTAGCGTATCCGGCAGCGCTCACTATTGGCCTTCGATGACAATGGAAAGCAGGTCAAGAGGACCACTAATGATAGCAGAAATGAAACCGAGGGTCATTGCTACTATCTAGCTAGTCTGTTTAGTTTTTTTTACATTTCTTCTCTTTTACGGAATCGATCACTCATTTTTGTAGCAATAGTCAACAACCAGCTCTCACTGCCGCTGCACTGCCGCTGCCCTGCCGCCAACTTTGCCTGGTGCAACCCCACTTAGCCACCCAGCCTTCGCGTCCTGATGACGAACTGGTTCTGGCTTCTGCCTGCAAGGCGCTGACGTCCACCCACTGACCGACGACCTTACCAAGCTCGCCACCGCACCTCTTCTTTTCCTGCAACGGGTTGTGCATCGACTCGACACCACTCGCGATACCTCGGAACCACCTATCGATCACATATCGACTCGTGAAAACCTCGGATTTTCTCTCGCCTCTCTCGCTTGTCGTTCAGTTACCACCTCTACTAACTCGCGCCCACTCGCTTGTCGACCCAAGCATCGCAACCATGTTTCGAGCGGCGGCGGTCGGTCCTTTTGATGATGCAGTCGGTAAGTCGTGTGAC
Organism: Beauveria brongniartii; assembly: GCA_030782485.1. Classification (NCBI taxonomy): domain Eukaryota; kingdom Fungi; phylum Ascomycota; class Sordariomycetes; order Hypocreales; family Cordycipitaceae; genus Beauveria; species Beauveria brongniartii. Next base: position 30,560 of record JARJPP010000334.1, read on the forward strand.
GGCCGGTGATGCACCTCCTCCATGTGGCAATATTAACCCTCTTTAGCCAAGGCGACGGACGAGAACCTCACCTCCGAAGACTGGGGCGCCATCATGGAGGTATGCGACAAGGCTACCAGCGACCCAACCGGCCCCAAAGAAGCTGTCCAGAGCATGATCAAGCGCCTTGCGCATCGTAATGCGAATGTCCAATTATATACACTCGAGGTAAATATATCAAGCCTTTGCCCTTAGGACATCTGCTAAATCTATTCCAGCTTGCACACGCTCTCTGTCAAAACTGCGGAAAGCCTATGCACCGCGAAGTGTCCAGCCGTGCCTTCTCCGACGCCCTACTCAAGCTTGCCAACGACCGAAACACCCATCAACAAGTCAAGAGCAAAATCCTGGAAAAAATGAAGGATTGGAGTGACATGTTTAGCAAGGATGCCGAGCTAGGCATTATGTACGACGCTTACTACCGACTGAAGCAAACCAACCCCACGCTGCAAGCCCCGAGCGCGCCGCAGAAGCAAGGTCTCACTGCGTCAGACAGGCAAAAGGAAGACGAAGAACTTCAGATGGCACTTAAGCTGAGCTTACAAGAAGACGACCGCAAGAAGGCTGCCACATCCTCCAGCTCCGCGCAGCCTGGCTCCTCTGGCAAAGAAGAGGCTACTCCAGCTCCACCAGTACCTGCCGGCACCACGGCAGCCACGGTCAGCAGAGTGCGTGCCTTGTTCGACTTTGCGCCTTCGGAACCCGGAGAGCTCGAGTTCAAAAAGGGCGACGTCATTGCTGTTCTCGAGAGTGTATACAAGGACTGGTGGCGTGGTTCGCTCAAGGGCAATACCGGCATCTTCCCGCTCAACTACGTCGAGAAGCTCACGGACCCGACACCGGATGAGTTGCAGAGAGAATCACAGATGGAAGCCGAGGTCTTTGCAGAAATAAAAAACGTAGAGAAGCTCTTAACCCTGCTAAGTGCCTCCAATACCGGCCCGCGAGAAGAGGACAACGAGGAGATTTCAGTAAGAACGATAACTAAGCAAAGGTGAAAGGGCTGAATACGCTAACCCTCACTAGAAGCTCTATCATCAAACATTGGCGATTCGACCAAAGCTCATCAAGCTGATTGAAAAGTACTCTCAGAAGAAAGGTAAATCACACTCACAGCTCAGAAGCAATCATGCATTAATATTCGGTAGATGACTTCACACAACTCAACGAGAAGTTTATCAAGGCACGCCGAGATTACGAGTCTCTTCTTGAGTCCTCCATGGCACACCCCCCTCAACATAATTACCAGCAATATGCAATGCGTCCCGGCCAAGGCTACCCTCAGCCTGTAGGCTATCCCAGCCAGCCTCCCCCGTCTCAGGAGCCCAACCAATACTATAACTCTGCGCCTCCAGCAGGCCCCGGTTCGGGCTACCAAGCATCTTCTCCTCCTCCCAACTTCCCGCCCGGCGGCCAACCCGGCAATGCTCCGTTTTACGTAGGCGGAGCCGAGGTGCCGTCTCAGATCGGAACTCAACCGCCCGCTTCCCAGCAATACCCCCCTCGCGACTCCACGCCGCATGTCCCTTCATCCTCGCAGCCGTCCGTGCCTGGTAACAGCACATCGCCTCCGCCTCAGGGCCAAAGCTACACACCTTACTCGCCTCAGCCTCAGCAGCTGTACCACCCGCCCTCGCAGCAGGCACAGCGGCCCCAGAGCACATACGGAGCCCAGGAACTGGCCACCTCGGTCTACGACTCTCCCATTGCGCCGCACAACCCCAACAGCTTCTACGCCCAGGATGAAGCCGCTCCTGCGGGCGCGCCGGCGCCCTCGCACCAGCAGCAGACTCCCTCGCAGCCGCACTACCAAAGCTACTCGCCGCCTGAGCAGGCTCCTCCTCCGGTGCCAACCGGCCAGCCCCCGCAGGTTCCGGGCGCCGGCGCTCCCAGTGGCGGCGCGCCTCAGTACAAGCCATATGTCCCACCCGGAGCCTCTGCGGCCGACGGTCCCAGTGCGCCGAGCCCCAACGATTACTACCGCCAGCCTGGCGGTTACTAAGCTAATCAAGCGGGTGGGGAAGCAAAACTTGTCAAGGAAAATACGTAGGTCAAGACCTTGACTTTCTCTTATTCCACGTGAGAAAATTTTGTGTAAGTGATCTATGATGTGAGTGACTTGCGAATTTCAGCAAGGCACTGTAACATGGGAAAACATGGAGGAGAGGGGGGAGGTACCTATAGCAGCACACATCATCACTAGCTAGCTAGCGACACGTTTTGTTTAACATTGAGTTTACTTGACAAAATCATTTCAGTTATCATGTGATGCGCCTTTTCTCTAAGTGTCTATGTAATCCTGTAAGCAAAAAGCATGATTGTTTGGTATCTTAAAAGCCCAAACGAGGACCTTTCATGTAGCCATTATCCATGTCTTGCCATAATCTCATGAAAAGTCATGCGTAAAGAAACAATCTCACCAAAGTTACATCTCCCAGTAATCAAATCATGTCCAAAGAAATTAGCATTCGCTTGACTCTCAACGCCACAAATGCATTGTGAATAAACTCTCAGGCTCTGTACAGCAAGGAATCTACCAACGCCGTCCATAGACGGAACTCTCCTCTCGTCTCGACGGGGGCGCCTTCTTAGCAGCACCGACGAAGCGCGAAGCGGCCTGAATTTGCTCGCCAAGGCCGTGAGAGCCCGTGCCGCCGCTAAAGTGGCCGCCGGGCTTAAACATGTCGATAATCTCGTTCAGACCGAGCTTGAGCGCGCCCTTCTTGGCGCCCGTATCAATGGCCTGCTCGGCGAGCAGGCGCTTCTTATCCTGCAGATCAATGATGCGCTCCTCGACCGTCTTGGCTACCGTCAGCTTGTACACAATCACGTCGACGGTCTGGTTGAGGCGGTGAACGCGGTCAATGGCTTGTTCCTCGACAAACTATTTCAAGGCATGATTAGCAGAAGCGAAAAGAAAATGGATACGAGTCGGCAACGTACAGGATTCCAAAACGGTTCAACAATGACGACACGAGTGGCGGCCGTGAGATTGAGACCCAGGCTGCCACACTTGAGACTGCACAGCAGCACGCGGCAGTTCTTGTCCTCGCGCAATCTCCGTAGACTCTCTTCTCGTTCGTCATTGCGCATGCTGCCGTCGTAGCGCGTGAACTTGAAGCCATCTTTGCGGATAAATGGCTCGATGAGGTCTAGCATGGATGTGAACTGAGAAAAGACAATAAACTTGTGTTCGTGGGCCTCGGCGTGCAGAATGCGGCTGAGCTCGCGAATCTTGGCGGAGGCTGCGATCTGGCTCACCCCAGGTGCCGGGCGCACGTCGTCGTCGTCAGAATACAGTTCCGACTCATCGATACCGGACGCGGAGCTGGACGATTCATCATTAGAGCCACCGTCGTCATCGCTCTCCGTTGCAGAAGCTTGCGAGACTCTAGTGTGCTTGTCATCCAATGTCTGTGACGCGAGTTGCCTAGTCAAGGCGTCGATCGACAGCAGAGAATCATCAGCATCTTGTGTAGGTTTTTGATCGTTCTCATCGTCAACAACGAAGCTGCTCAGATTGCTCTCATCTTCATCTTCAGACTCTTCCGAGTCGGATCGAAGCCACTCGGTAGGTCCAGCAGCATTCTCGTCTTCTTCATTTCCGGCCTTGCCCAGGTTAAGAGAACCTCTCTCGCCGTCTGGAACCAACCAGCTACCCTCGTCATCATCCTCGTCATCGCTGTCAATGACAGCATTGCGGTTTCGTGGACGTCGAGTTGTTTGACTGGCTGTTGCTGGCTGTTTTCGCTCAGATTGGCGCTGCTTGTGCGATTTGATTTTGCCCTTGCCCTTGGACTTCTTTGCCTTTTTATTCTTCCTGCTCTTTTCGAACTTCTTGAACTGGGCCATGTCTTCCGTGCAATCTGAGCAGGTACTTAGCCCCTTCGCGGCATCATCTTTGGGGAGGTCCAGAGAGCAAACACTGCATTTCTTGGATTCTATCCCCATTCCAGAAAACAGATCTGCCATGGCATCCATCTCGGTCTCTTGCGACCTTTGGCTTTGGCTTTGACCTTGGCTGCTGTCAGTAGTCATAGCATCTCGATCCTTCTCAATCTTGCCCTCCACAAGCTTCGGGTGATTGCACGCTTGCCTCAGACGCAGGAGCAGCGTAAAGGCATTAAGGTAATTGAGCTTTTCTTGCATCATGCGCTTCATACTCTCGCCGGTACGATCTTCTAGACGGTCATAGAAGTGACGCTCGGCAGCAGAGAGTTCGGCGGAAACTGTGACGATCTTTCGTTCGGTGTGCTTGAAGCCGGGACCCGGATCGTCATCCTCGCCCTTGGCGGGCTTACCTCCAGGTCTCAGTGCACCTTCTTCCTTGAGAATGTCTTTTGTGCGACGCTTCATGAAGCACTGCAAAACACTATGAAGGCGTCCAATAGCAATATGCCCCTTGCCATTTTTCAAAGGCTGATCAATGTGGTCCTTCCACTGTCGCAATTCGTCGTATGGCTTGATTCGCAGGAACCTTATGAGTGACTGCAGCTCATCGAGGTTGTTTTGCATCGGTGTACCAGTTAAACACCAGCGATATTCTGAGCGTAGGGCATAGCAAGCTTTTGTTGACTTGGCATTGCGATTTTTGATGGTGTGAGCTTCATCCAAGACAACGCGCCACCACATCGGGCCAAAGCAGCCGGTCTTTTTGCCATCTTCGGCCTCTGACGAGTTGCCATGGTCTGATACCAAAATCTGATACGTCGTAATGACAACGTTGTATTTAAGGAGATCCTTGAAATTCTTTGTTCTTTGCGGGCCGTGGTGGACATGAACCTTCAATCCGGTGGCTTTTTCCACCTTGTCGTTTATCTCGTGCTCCCATTGCCGAATGAGTGCCAACGGGGCGACAACCAAAGAAGTCTTTTCCGTCTTTTCATAGTGCGGCTTCCAAGTTTCTGAGCCTTTTTCGGGTTTGAGGTTTGAAAGAATGAGAGATATGGTCTGGAGAGTTTTACCAAGACCCATGTCATCAGCGAGCAGCCCCCCCTTCGGCACAGTACCTCGTTTTACAGGTCCGAGCTCGCGACCAAGCATCCATTCAACACCTTCCACTTGATGAGGTAATAGCCGAACCTTCAGACCGTCAATCTTGCCATCCTTGCTGATGCGCTGTTTCTCTTGCTTCTTGGGCTTTTCGGCCTTCTTTTCGTCCGATATGCCTGCAGATACTGAAGGCTCTGGCTGCTCCTCTTCTTCAGCTTCATCTTCCACACCACCCTCAAGCAGAGCCTTCAAATCCGCACTGGCCTTTGCTGGGTCGGTATAGAAAATTTCCTCTCCTATCTTGCCGCGGGTAGGCTTCTCGGGCTGGTTTGAATTAAAGACGGGCAGAGGAGGGGGTTTGCGATCGGCGTATGCGCGGGGCTTTGGAGCATTGACTTTGGTGCTGCTTATGTGGTGTTCGGGTCGGGTTGTCTGACGAATGAAGACGTCGGCTTTCTGCTTGCGGGACGATACCAGCTTCGCCGGATGCCCAAGCTGTGGCACCGAGGTAGATTCTGGGGCTGGCCGTCCTTCGCGGACGATGCTCTTGACTGCGGCCCAATTGTTGACGATAGCACTAATAGCATCATCGTCGTCCAAAGATTTCGCCTTGGCAGAGCCAGCACTGTCAGTCCCTGCGAGCCGACTAGCCAAAGATTTTGAAGGTGATGCGCGTTCATTAACCATTGTGTCGCGTAATTCGTAAAGTGCTGAATCTAGGGTCTTGCTGTGCTTCCTTGGCGACTTTAAAAAGTCTGGAAGCTCTGAGGAAGTGATGCTGTTTGCTGGCTTAAATGCAAAGCCTGCCCCTGGTCTAAATCGCTCGTTCTTGCGCATGAGGTGGTCGGAAATTGCATGGAGTGCAGAATTGAACGTTGCATGCACAAAACTCAGGTTCCTTTGGCACACTTTGTTTGAATGGGCATGACATAATTGCCCCAGCAACTACAGTTGACACTAGCGCGAGAACTTGATGGGCCATTGTCTGTGTGAGACACTGTGCAGAGCCTGACAGCTGGTACCCCGCGGCACAGTGCGAGCGAAGGTAAGAAACTTAGCCCAGCAGCAGTTGACAGGAGCCCATTAATAGTGAGCACCTACCTATGTACTGACGAGCTACGAATGATTCCTGGCCTCCAGCAATCGACACATGGATGATTCCTGTATTCGACTATCCATATGGATCATGTTGACTTACTTAAATTCCGAAACTGGTCGGGAAAGTTCATAATATCAAAGTCAAGGGGTAGCTACTTTACATCCAACGACCGTTGAAATTTCGTGTTCTATAGTGCCAATAACGAGAGAAAGAAAAGTAGGCAGGAGAAAGGTGAAAGAAATCTCAGTGTGTTCACTACTTGTGGTTTCTATAGTAGATGCGACAATACTTTGTTGGTGCGTCTCTATCGTGCCACGCATGGTAAAAGTTTGCTCGAAACCTGGTGTGAATCCGAAGAGGCAGCGTGTCCGTCGAAATTTGTAGAGCCCTCTGCAATAAATTCAGCTTGCACCAACACGGCCATATCATAATTCGTGCTCCCATTCTATATGCCATTCACATGCGCTTCGGCTTACAGGCCAAAATGAGTCGGCGTTTAACCGTAGACCAGCTTGAAGAGGTCGTTGCAGACAAAGTACGAGTTCGCGGCGGGGTCAAAGGCAAGCTGGAAAGCCTGGGTATAGTTCATGGGGCGCTGCTCCTCATCGACCTGTAGCGGAAGCTGTGTCAGTAGGCGCAATCGGCGCGAAAAGCGGCTTGCCTGTCGTGAGGTTCGAATGGCTTACAAGAAGCTGGCCGGTGACGAGGATGACGACGCCGCCCTCAACCACGCCGGGCTGGGCATCCAGAGTAGAGACTTGGTGCTTGACCTTCTCGAAAGGAAGAGCCTGTTTGGGGACTTGTCAGAGGCGCTTCGCGAAGGGGGCGCATTGTAGGGAACACGGCATGACGTACGGCAAGCTTCTCGATGATGGCATTGACACCGAGAACAGAGGCGGACTCGAAAGTCAGCATAGACTGATCGCGCTATTTGGCCAGAAAGATGAAAGTTAACAAACAAAAAGTCCAAGATCAAACGTCGTCATCCTGGGCTAGATGAGGGGTTGGCGGGCTTCGCTCACGTAAAGAGAGGCAAGGTCCTTGCGGTCAGTGTCGAACTTGTCGTAGTAAAATTGGATGAATTGCTCTGTTGAGGGCTCTCGTTAGACTTCGCTTCGCCGCAGTGTTAGGCATCGGTGCGGCGGCCACATACTAGCAATCTCCTCGTAATTTGGTGCTGTTTCCTTTGGTTAGCCACTCTGCAGATTTGTCGCGTTTTGTCAGGGCTGCCCGCCCTCCTGGGAGGGGTAGAGCTGAAGCACATACTGCCGGCCATCTTGACGGTGTTGCGGCTTTTTACAACCAAGAGATTTTCTGAAGGTGGTGCAAAGGACAAGATTGAAGCTCGACCCAACAAGATGTGGAAAAGAGGAAATCAAAAGGGCTCTGGAGCTCGTAGGTAGTCTGTCGGGTTGTCGCAATAGCGGGTGCCCAAAACAACGAGCTGGCTGTGATGTGGATGGTGGGGCTAGCCGCCAGGGAAGAGGGGCAGCACAGTGCACAGCTCAGCATAACACCTAATTACACTCCTTTGCGCGCCAGTAGGTAGCACGGTAGGTAAGCAAGTAAGGTACCCAATACTTGGAAACAATTTTTTACTCCTGGATCCCTGTTGCAGGCAGGTCAGCCTGCGCGACATTGGGCGCTACCCCTGCTGCTGTTTAATTCATTGATTGCCCGCAGGTGCCGAGAGCCACGCAGAGACCCGCCGCGGTCACCAAATTTTCTGCCCACCTAAAGTACCTGTACCTAACTTGCTAGTAGAAGCTCAGTTAAGCGGGATATGCAGATGTCGGGGAACCAGCATCACTTCGTACAAAAAATTTATTGAGCGCTAACAAGGCTTTACAAACCTCTTCCTCTACACAGAGTTTTTACGCTCGTCCATTTTCATTGTCGATTGGGTGCTGGACTGGTCACAGCTGATGACATGAGCGTATATCCTGCTTATTAGACGCGAATCATGCATCTGCAGCTGCTGGCTGAGTCTCATGGCGCCGCTCTTGATCGACTTTGGTAGGTCTCTTTTTTCTGCTCTCATATTCGCGTCCTGCTCCCACAGCCCATGTCTTTTCATGATGACAAAAACTTCCATTAAGAACGGCCAACTGAATCTCCATGTTGATCATTCAATTATCAAGCTCAACAGTCTGACTTGAATTACGCATTATCCCTGTTGATATATTACAATGTTGTCAATAACAAGACGCTAACATTGTCAAGATATGTTTCTAGAAGCCGACTCACCTACACGAACCTGCAGACTACTTGCTCTTCAGTCGGATTTGATAAACCGAATGATTCCATCGCCGGGATTCCCGGCGCCTTGGGCCGTGTCCAGTTCCATCGCCGTGGGCTTTCCATCGATACCGGCCACAAATTTCGCACTGAAAAACTCATCTGTGTAGCGACTATCGCCCAGCATGGCGGCTTTTATGAGCCAATAGTCACCCGTAATGTGTTCCAAGACGAAGGTGTGCCTGAATGTGGCTTCCTCTCGCGGCCCAACGAGAACAGTCTTGTTGGTGTCTAGATCATGCGACACTGTTAAGACGACATCGCCCCAGCCTTCGTTCCTGTAGTGCCCAACAAGCTGGCCGACGTCGAAAGATACCAGCTGCGGCGTCTCAGGCCGGTCCGGGAAGACCAACTTGATAGCCTCTTCTCTGGTCAACACATTGTCTCTAATCTTCATCGATCTACGTAAAGACTATCATCAGTAAACGCGTCGCGCATCAGGTTATGTAAGCTTACCTGGCCCGAATATCGATCCTCTCCTGGGCCGGAATGTTCAACTTGTCCTCTATCAGGCGGTACACAACCTCGAGCTCCACAAAGTTGGACGAAAGGGCAGTGTTGCCAAAAGCAACAATGCCAAGCTTGATATCGGGCAACCAAAACACCTCGGCGCCATATGCATGCATACCACCTGAGTGCTGGTACACAACATGACCATGGATGGTCTCGCGAATCCAGCCAAGGCCGTACGTCTTTGTTTCCAAGCTGTCTTTGAGCTCTTCAAGGACCAGCATTCGGGGCTTTCTGATATCCGCATGCGTCTCCGCCGACAACGGCCCGCTCTTGTCCAGCAGACTCTTGACCCATTTCGCATAGTCCTTGACGTTGGAAATGACCGCGCCCGCCGCGCCTACTTCCTTCACCGACATGTAGTCCACCGTCGTGTAGTTGCCCGCGCGCTCGTCCCACGCGTAGCCAGCCGCAAAGTGCTCCGGCGCACGCACCGCGTCCCCCACGTCAAAGTACGTCGACGCCATGCCCAGCGGCGCCCAGAGGCGCGTCCGCAGCGCCTCGCCGAGCCACACGCCTGTAACCGTCTCGAGCACGTGGCCCAGCGTCGTGTACATGAAGTTGCAGTACGAGTACCGCACGCGCGGCTCCGCCGTCATTCCGAGATGACGCAGACGGCGCGCCACATCCCGCGGCGTCTCGGGCCGGCCGTTGCGCACGCGGTGCATCGCCAGGTCGTGCCGGCCCATGCCGGTGCGGTGGCTCGCGGCGTCGTTGAGCGTGACGTGCGCCGTCGCCCACTCATCGGGTAGCACAAAGTCATCTCGTATGATGGACGAGATGGGCGTCTCCCAGCCGAGCGGGAACTGGCTGTAGTTGCCCGAGTGGATGAGCTGCGAGAGCAGCGCCGCGGCGTGCGCCTTGGATGTCGACGCGCCGTACCACAGCGTGTCAGCGGTGGCACGCACGTCCGGGAGAGTTGCGTAGCCATAACCCTGGAGAGTTTGAATTTCCCTATTTAGCTGATGATGCGGTGAGAGTACTCGAAAAGGTACTTATACTCACTTCAGTGAAAATGTGGTCACCGTCAATGACACCTGCGGCGATGCCGGGGACGTGCCACACATCAAGCGACTCCTGAACCAACTTCGCAAATGTGTCATTCAGTGGATTCAGTAAACTTTTGTGTTTTGAAATAATCGGCTTCTGGCTATCGCTGCGTTGAGCCGCTTGCGCAACGGCTATGGCCAATGCCAGGACAGTACTTCTCAATGACACCATTCTCAACTGTTTAGGAATCACCCAATTGAAGCGCAACGTCTCTTCGGTTTGTCGTTGTATATTAGCTTGACAATGCCTTTTTTTTTTTTTGGACAACCAGTTAAGCAACGACGGACAGTCTAAAAACGGACAAAAACACAATTCGGCGTTTTTCGACAAAAAAAGGAATAGCTAGCGGGGGAGACGTCACCCTTCAAGCTATGCTCGTTTGACAAGGCCCAACTAGCTGGTTGAAGTACCCGGCGTTTTCTGCTCAATCACGTAATGTTCATCTTCGAATTTGGGGTCACGCAAGCAGGCCAATGTACAATTGTCACACTATCAATACGCGAAACAATGCAGCACGCGGCTGCCCAATTTCTGCCCAAATTTTTGGTCAAAAAACGATATATGCAATTTGCATGGGAATCACTGCCCGTCGTACAGAAGCCAAAATTCTTGTCCACAGGCTCACCTGCCTACTCAGCCCCGACAGCAAACCAGCAAAGAGCATACAACAGCAAAGAAAATTTCCAGGGCGAGCAGAAACAGTTCACGCTTCGCTACAGCCACATATACAACTGTTCATTCCGTGTGAATCATGACTCACGATCCGTATAGAGAAGGTGAGATCTAAGCCATGTAGCATAGCAATACTGCATGGTACGCAAGACTGAGCTCATGGTCAAACAACAAATGCCACCCACCAGTTGAATCCTGTCGATCTTTCCCCGACATGCATCCTGGAAGTCGGAGCACGTATACAACGCTTATAGCCAAAATAAGGGAGCACGCTCTTTGCTCAAGATATAGCGTCAAATCTTGTACGTACGCTACAATTCTTCCTCCTCGGTTGCCGTCGATTTCGGCTCCGATGCAGCGGGAATGACACTTGGTGCAGAAGTCGATACGACAGAGCCAAGTGCAGCACTGAGGCTTTGCGTATTTGTATACTTGTCGCCTCCAAAAACGCCCTGGTCAACACTTGCTCTGGCCTTCTTAAGGGGACTTCCAATATTAGCGTCAGCTGAGATGGCATCGATGGTGTGAGCGCTTCCCGATGGTACGGGAATCGGCTGAGCAGAACTGGAGCCCAACTCGCCGGGCGTATCGTTGTTTGAACCGAGCTGCGGGGTGCTGGGTGATGAATTTGCGTCTGGATCGGTTGAGTGTGCTCTCTTAAGCTGAATAATAGGTCAATACCAAGCAGCGGCGGGAAACAATCTTGTCAGCGGCTTACGTGAATGCGGTTCACTCCATCGGCCAGTTCACCTTGCGACTTCGCATCCTCTGGCGCTAGCTTTGGATCTTCGTCTTTTTCATCTCCTTGATCCATATTGACTAAGCCATCGCTGTCATCGTCATCGTCGCTATCATCAGCGATGAGTCCGTTGCTCTTCTTGCGGGACTTGCGGCGTCGTGAAGCTTCCATTACATGGTCACGGAAAGCAGAAAAGCCTACAGTTCCTCCAGCCTTCAACGGGCCGAGGTTGGAAAAGTCTAGCTGACCAGATCGCCGTTTAGCAGATGCGGACGGGGTCTGTGTCTTTTCTGATTGCATGACACCGATTTTTTGTAATTGACCTGAGATAGATTTGAATATTTAGCAGGAAGCAGCAATTCAATCGTATGGTATATATACTTACGATCACCACGGTAGAAGAATGTGAAGACCGCGAAAGGTTTGTCCGGGCCATCAATCCCCGTCACAGTCTGTGTACTGATAGTCTTAGGATCCAGGGTCTTTGGCTTGGCAAAGCTTGTAGTGTGCTCAACGTCGGCGTCTATGCCACTCTTTTCGGTACTTCCCTCCTCGTCACCATCATGGGCATCAAACTGAGGGGAGTACTCCCCCTTCTTGATCTCTCCAGAGGCGAGGACTCGGAACATGGCCACTTTGATCTGTCCAGTGGCCTCTGGTGGTTCGTCGTCATCCGAGGATGACTCTGAGTAGTCGTAGACAGCTTCGATGGGAGATCCATCATCTGCACCATATTTCAAGGTACCTCGCTTCTTGCGACCTGCATCTTGTCCTTCGAGAGACATGCTCTGGCGCTGCTGGCGCCGTTGAAACTTTTGCCTACGCTTCTCGAGCTTCTCGGCAGCATCATGACCTTGGAGATCTAGGCCGTTGAGCCATCTCTCGAGGCCAACTTCGCGAAAGAGAAACTCGCGTTCGGCAAGACCACCACCCTCGGAGTCTGGGACTTGGACCCATCTGCTATTGACCCACGTTTCTTCGCCGGGGCGAAGAAGTGTCGCAACCTCTTCCTTGGCGCGGCCGTCAAAGTAAATGTATGCGGCAATCGTCTCGTTTTCCGAGTTGGTCATGGGGACATAAGGATTGACATATCCCAAAGATCCGCCACCATGTATACCTGGAAGAGCGCCGCCGACGAATCGAGGCTTGGGGTAGGGATTGGCCTCGGTCGGCTTGGGTGCGGAGTAGGGGATCGGCAAGCCTGGTGTGAGGAGAGTAATTGATATAGCAAATTTGGCAGGCTCGGGCTTGCTGGGATCATCGCTTATCGAGGGCTGCGGAACCGGTATGTAGGTGCTGATGCGTGACAACCTGGACTGCTTCTGCATGCCATATTCCGGCAGCGGGGTTCCGTTGGCGTGAACGCTCACCGCAATGCCCTTGAAGCAGGGCATCTTGGGGCCTAGGATTCGACCCGAGTAACCGTATCAACAGTTTGGCGGGCAGGTAAGATCGGCCGACCGTGCGTTCGAGGACGCGAATTCGAGAGCGAGAGAAGCAAAGCAAAGCAAAGCAGTTGAAAGCGATTTCTGTCGTCGTTGTTGGGGAAGGGCGGTGGGGGTTTGGAGGCAGGACCGCCTAAGTAATAGCAGTAGCAAAGGTACGGAGTAGCAACAGTGGGGAGCCACAAGTCGGGAGCTTCACCAGGGCGTCGAGCGTTGCGTGGATGGCATCCAGCAGACGGTGTGGTTCGACTGGTACGGCGATGTTTCTAATTGTGCTTCTGACGCTGTCTTGCAGGTGCAATCACGGGCCGATTTCGGTTCGTAGGCGGGGGGCCGATTGTAATTTCTTCGAACGAGGTAACTAGGTAGGTAGCTACCGTTGAATTGCCCTCATGCGGGATGGGGGGGCAACGTAACTAAAGCGAGCTTGCGGGCACGCGGCCTGACACAAGTCAAGCAAAACAAAAAGAAAAGTTCCGGTGCAAGCTGCGACTGACCTAGTCTCGTGATGTCGTCGATGCGAGCACTGCTGAAACGAGAAGGCTGGGAAGGAGAAGCAATTCGACACAACGACCGTGTCCTAGTTAGTGATGGATCAAGGTGGCGGGTTCGCGGGCAGAGTTAGGCTTGCTCGGCGGCACAGAGCGGGAAGCGCCCAGTGCCACCACGAGTGAGCCCCATGGCAGCTTTTGCATTTTTCCCCAGCAAGCCTAGTATCAAATACAGGGGGTTTTCGCGTACACTTTGTTTACGGTATTGTGGCGAAATCAGCACCAAGCTTCATCTAGCGTGCCTTTATCCACGACAAGAGGTGAATACGACGGCGTCACCAGACAAAGTCTAGTAAGTAGACTCGAATAAACAGATTTGAATGCTAGAGCCAAGTCGAAAGATTTGAATTAAAAAAAAAAAGTTTGTCCCACGGACTCTGTCGTTTGAGAAACGTACTGAAGCTCACAATGCCAATTTCCAGTAAGAATCCGCCAGTCACGACGCGCCTCAACATCAAAGAATATATGTATTATGACTAGGCATGAAAACAAAAGAAAAAAGGTTCACAGCTGCATGAAAATCATGATTCTGGGACTCCACCAGCACACTCTATGCAACGCCCGTTGCATAGGTCATTAGCAATCCATTACCGCCGAATTGTCACTTCTTTTAAAAGCAAGGGTATCAATCAACCACACATTCTAGCTTGCCTTCAGAGGCAATCAGGTACGCTCATCGACTACACGGATCTTTGCGAGGCTCTTGAACGCACAGTCTCCGCCCCCTCTTTGCTATAGCTCGTCCCCTTTCCCGACACAATCTGGCGCTTCCTATCTTCCTCCTCGGATTCATCCTCATCATCCGCTTCAGCTCCCGCAAACGGGATATCTGCCAAAGATCGTTCGAATGTTTCTTCCGCTTTGATACCGGATTCTTTTTTCAGAAATGAGGAACTGCCGTGTTTGGAGGCACCTCTGGGTACCGCCTCATCTCCATCGTCATCTTCGTCACCGTCATCGTGTTCCAGATCATTGCCCGAGTCTGTGGCGTCTCCAGGCGCTGATTCCCTAATCCGCAACTTGCTTCCGCTTGCCGGTAAAGACGTATAGGAGCTCCAGGCCGACCAAGCAGCGCTCATGAACAATATTTCAAAGAACCAAAACAGCAGCGTGAACACGATATAAGTCAGCACGCCATAGTGCACCATCAGATAGCGCAGTCCGCGGAGCTGTGCCGTGAGCGTCAATTGCGTGCTGTAGATTTGAATGTCCTGTCCGGCTTCCACCTCGATGTACGCGGCCGCTGGCTTCAACGAGTCCTTGCCAAACGAGACACGCTCAGCCAGCTTCACCGTCAGCGTATGTCGCTGCGAGTTGGATGATAGTAAATGGTAAGCCATCAACAGTACGCGGGACGTGAGAGACACGAGCGGGTCCACATATGGCATCAACACCGGCCGACGAGAGCTAAAGAGCACCTTGCTGACGCCAAATCCGATGTGGCTCCTCGCAAACTCGTCGGCTCGGGCCCCAATAGTGTTCTGGTCAGCCGAGTCAATCAGGTGCAGGCTAACCATGAAGTTGCCGCGGTCGAGGTTTGCCGGCGATCGGGGCATCGTAAACGTAACGGACACGTCGTAATCTTGCAGAGCCTTCATCCGCGATGCCATCAATGGAGCCACGCCGTACGGGTTTGAGCTCGACCTGTTTGCGCCTGGCGTTAGCTACTGGTTTATCCCTTGTGGCAGGGGCGATATACCCATATTGCAGATACACAGGCGCCGTTACGACCTGGTGCGGCAGATAGGCTTGGAAGAACAGGGCTGAGGAAATTGCAGCGATGCCCAGGAGGGTGCCGATTCCTGAAGCGAGCAGCATCGCATTTACGACCGCCCGTTGCATCGGTTTAGACGTCAAAGTACGGGCGGCATCTCGCAGTGTTTCCTGCTACCGTGTCAGCCGCGGCAACAATTGGCCATCGATATGACATCACAATAAAGGTATCAGAAGAATGCGCACCATGTTTGCGCCGTGAGAGCTATCGTGCATAGGATGGTGAAAGGTGTCAGTCGGGTGACGCAGCGCGGCACA
This sequence comes from Beauveria brongniartii, assembly GCA_030782485.1. Lineage (NCBI taxonomy): Eukaryota > Fungi > Ascomycota > Sordariomycetes > Hypocreales > Cordycipitaceae > Beauveria > Beauveria brongniartii. The sequence goes on from JARJPP010000334.1 coordinate 45,986, forward strand.
GCTTCCAAAACTGGGCCCGCCTCAACTACCTAGTGTCACACATGTGACGACACCAGGCATGAGGAGGAGCACAGCTACGAAACTCATCAAGACAAAGAGAATTGATCTTTGGCAATGACGGAGCAAAAACGCATAATAAATAATAATTCTAGACTAGCAATATTGTGCGTGCCAATAACTCGTGAACCATATACAACGTGCCATCTCGAGAGAGCCTCGTAGCTGCAGGTGAAAAAGCAAGTCATACATGTACATACATAGCAACCGAACCCCCATTCCTTCTCATTGCGTTGCATTCAATCTTAATTAACATACCATGTACAAATCAAATATATCGTCTCTCACTTTATCAATCAACATTGCTGGAGATAATTGCTGGGGACCAGCCCAACGCGGCCATTGCCACCGTGCACCTCAGCCTCCCACCAGCCGTCATCCTGGTGTCGGAGGACGGCGAGGACATCCCCCTTCGCGAATCCCAACTCCTCTGGAATGGCCGCTTGGTACATGTAGAGAGCACGAGCTGCAAATTAGAATGTTAGCAAGTTTCAGTTTTGAATGTAACGCTGAGTTCGTACCAAAGTGCAAGATAACCCGGCCATCGCGCGTGTACTGACGAGAAGAATCAACTACACTCTTACTGCGAGGGCGGGAGCCGCCTTCATATAAACCCATGGCGCGGGAGTCGTACATATCGCCACCACCCACAGGAGCCAACTGCACTGCCATATCGCTACCACCATAGCTGCTGTGAGGACGAGCGCCATAGTCCGCATAAGACGCAGGCGATGATCCTCTAACTGAGCCCCTCATTGAACCATGGGGAGATGCATGACGATATGGATCATTGTGCGGCTGCGAGCCGCCTCGCTGGGTGCGAGGGTTTGGGGACGCAGAGCGGTAGCGAGCATCGTGACCCATTTTCGGTTGCGGCGATACACTTCGCGTAGGAGCAGGGGACGTCGATCGCGGCATATCATATCCGCTACGAGTTCCAGGGCGCGAATTCGGCGACATACCAGTGTCCCTCTTGTCTTCACCAAAGATACTGCGAGTCTGACTTGCGACCTTCTTGGAAGCCTGCTTCATCGCCTTTGAGGTCACGGCGGGTGGTGGCACTCCGAGCCGGGAAACCTGAGACTGGGTGCTGTATGCAGGCGGAGTGCCTCGAGCAGGTGCAGCAGCCTCATGGCTGCTTGGCGCCGGAGTTGCAACGCCGTGGTAGCGGTCAGCAGACATGCGGACGGAGCCGGCTTTGCTGCCTCCAACCCTCAACTCAGCGAGTGCTGCAGCAATGGGGTCGGTCTCGTCGACGCTGGCACCAGAGGCGTGACCACCTCGTCGTCTCGTGTCAGCAGTCGAGACGGGTAGCACATTCTGGCCAACACCAAGCGCTAGGCTGGCATTGGCATCGATAGGCTCTGGGCTTGGGGCTCTTGCTGCAGCAGAGTGTCTGCTCTGCTCCTCTTGGCTATACAGAGGTGGTCTTTGCGGGCTTCCGGAACTGGCACTGGCGTGCCAAGTATTGCGGTTCGTTTCAGAATTAACTTCTTTGGTGCTCTTTCGTCGAAATGGGCTATGGTTCTGGAAAAAACCACTCTTCTTTTTGAATACGCGTTTCTCTGGGGTCGGTGCAGGCTCAGGATCTTGTTTGACTGGTGAGGTCTTTCCGCTGGGAGGCTCAACGCTGGAGAAAGAGTTCCGGTTGGAACACTCACTGCGCGAGTCCCTGCTGGATGGCCTACCAGATGTAACTTGGGAACTCAGGTCCGAGGGCGGGCCAGTACGGCAGAGCATAGTCATGCCATCCATAGGGTAAGGATCATGTGGCACAGCGGCCAGTGGCCCATGCTGCTTGTTGTCATACTGCTGCTGCTGCTGCTGCTGCTGAGCGCTCATTTGCGGAGGTGCTCGACGAAACTGCTCATCGACAGAGGGTCTTCCCTGGCTGGGTGGTGCTCGACTGAACTGCTCATCGACAGAAGGTCTTCCTTGACTGGGCAGTCCACGTTGAGGAGTGACTGTAGTTTCCCTGCTACCGGGATACGCCATGTTGTCCCGGTGACCAAGATCGTTTGCCAAGTTTGACGCGGGATCGTGGTGCGACTCGAAAGTCGATGGCTGTGGGGACGACGATCGGAAGGCAGGGTTGATACTGCGAGGGAACTGAGCGACGGAATAGTGATCGTCGTCTGAGACTTCGGACTGGCTGTCAACATCGCCGCGACGAAAGTTGATATACTTGGGGGCATCGGGGATCTCTTGTCCAGTGCCTCTCTCTGTAATGAAGGCAGTAATATCTCTTTCAACCTCCATGTTCTCTAACGAGAGCCGAATTTTCTCGCAAGAAGCGTCATCACTCACACATACCGTGGAGGATATATTTGCAAAAGTCCACAGACTACTTTTTGTGAAGTCGAGCCGTTCCTCTTCCAAGTCCTGAAACTTATCCGCAGCAGCCTTCCATTCTCTGTTCCATCGTACTGTAGTTTCTTCGAGGGCTTTGATCGCAGTTTCGTACTCGGTGTTGGATGTCGCGAGACTGATCTGTGTCTTCTCCAACTTGGCCTTGTTGCGGCGCTCTTCTTGGCCCATGACCATGTGGCCCTGTGCCAGATAGCCCTTGATCTTCAAGCATTCTTGTTCATACTTGTCTCGTGTCTAAAATTGTTGAGTTAGTGTTGTCCACGGAACAATTGTTGTGTGCATACCTTGTTGACCTGCTGTGTCTGCTGAATCTTCGTCTTTAAGATCTTTTCAATGACGTTCTGAACAATCTTGCGGCGCTCCTTCATACCACCCGCGAAAGCGGACAGAGGCTCGTCCAACTCCGTCTTCATCTGCGCTGCAATACTCTGGTGTTGCTTTCCCATGCTCTCGACCTCGCCTCGAAGGGTATCAAGGGACGCTTTTAGGCTGCCCGTCTCGTGTGAACCCAATGATTTCTTGCTCAGATTGAGAAGTTTCTTGGCGTATTCATCTTCGAGTGAGGCACGCGCTGATCCCGAAGTTAGCCTGGTGGTTTCATTGATTGAAGAGGGGCGTCCTTGTCCTACCGCTATAGAACGCCTTCAGTTCGTCATTCGTTTGTTTGGCTGCCGCCATACGATCCAGGAGAGGTTGGACACCGGCGTCATCTTTACCCCAGAAGTTATTGGCAACTAGAATCATGTCAGGGAAACTGCCGCCTTCTAAAATCGTAGAGCGACTTACAAGACAGCGCAACGGCTGGTGCTTCGGCTGTGACTGCAGGCATACTGCCTGTCCCGGATACAGAAAAGGATGCTATAGATGGTGTGTGTCACGCCGCGACAGTAAAAAAATATTGATGCAGCACAAGAGCAATAATGGAGGAGAAGAGGTTCAGAGGGTGTTCAAGTTTGAAACTCGCATCATCTCAACGAGGTGGAGAGCACTGCCAGAGATGCCGATGACGCCTCCTGGCGTTGTTTAGTTGGCCAAGGTCGAGTGGTTGGCAGAGCAACGCCCACCTCTGTCTAGCACGTGACCCGATCACCCTGCTTTCGATTTTCGCGACGTGTTGGGAGGGCTGGCGGAACTTACCGCAAGGCGGCAGGTTATCCAGTTTCAGGCTTTGGTTGTACTGACTTTGCCTACCACACACCCACAGCATATTGCCATCATTAATCTCAACGCCATCACCCGCTCGCCCACGCCGTGTTCCGATCTCCAATCATTAGTGCGCCGCAGATTACTGCGACGTGTTTACACTGCCAGCTAAAGCGCTGCCCAATCTTTGGCGATCGATCGCGGCCTGCCAGCTAAACCTCCACAACACGCTGCTTCAAGCTCTGCCGAACAGGAGTATCGCGACACGACCAGCTTGCTTTCGAACGCCCATCGATCTTCGCTTCCCCGCGATATCGAATTATCCCGTTCGGTTACTTTCTAGACGGATTCTACTCATGTAGGAACTGCCACGAACAACGCCCCGTCCCTACAGTCTCGTTCCTCGTTCGAGCCCACCTGCCTGCCAGCCCCCCCAAGGCAGGCGCTCCATCACACATATCACGACCTTCGCCAAGAAACCTCCATGGTCCCTCCACCAAGAGCGGGATCATTTTCGCCAAATCCTGCACAAGCTCTCCAGACAGGTTCAAGCCACTCACCGCATCCGTCGCACACTGGTATTCTCAGTGCTGGCGCCAGCCCCAGCACCAGCAGTCCGACGGGGGCCAGCTCCCTTATTAAAATTGTTGTGGCACAAGTCTATCTGCTCCTCAGTACGATTAAAGAGGACAGAGACAGAGCCAAGTGGGAACTGCAACTTGAACAACTGAGAAAGGTGAGAAATCGGGTCGTACATTTACGCGTTCTCGATGAAGCCGACGTCTAACTCTTCATCCCTGTCACAGCTTATCGATGATCACGGCATGGAAGTCTTCACCAAATACTTCACCCGACTAGTCGTTGGCAATGCGCCACAAATATTTCCTGGCCTGAATAGGCCAGTTGCCAACCCCGGCAACTACCACATCCTTGTCAATGAAATGCAAAAGATTGCGTTTGTCCCCGATCAGGCTGTCAAGATCGCAGAATCTGTTGAGAGTGGCACAGAAGACATTTTTCGCGATTTTGACCTGTCCACCTTCATGGAACACTTCAAGCTCGATGCGCTTATGAAGACGCTGCTTGCACTAGCCTTCAAGATGGGGTCAAGGGCTGATCTGAAGACCAAGGCTGATGCAATACTGTCAGCCAACTTCAGTAGCTTTGTGCAGATGTTGGGAATGCCTGAGGTACATGCAGATCTTATCCCTGACTTCATGGCTCTAGTTATCGATCGGTTCCTTCAGTATCATCCTCCAAGCTTCAACGGCTCATCTAGACGGGAGCTCCACAATGCTCTTGGGAAGCGATACGCGTTGATGGACCAGCCTCCTCCTTCGCAGGTTCTTGCCGCATTAGATCTTGCACGGGTTTTAACCGACAAGCCTGCCAATGCCTTGACCAGATGCATACAAAGGACTGGCGCTGAATTCACTCACGATGAAGACACTTGCTTGTCGCATCTGCAAGGGCGCAACGGCAACTTCCAGCTCACACCGGAGCAAGTTTCTTCGGCACTCACCTTTGTGACTATCACGCAAACACCTGAGCACGATCCATCGGTATTGGTTGCTGCTCTCCGCCGGATTGTGCCCAAGACGTTTGATTGGAATGATGTCGTCGGGTCGTTCGACCAGCCTACGGCGAGAATTACATCAGCTCAATTTCTGCGATTATATAAGGCTCTTCTACCGGTGGCCCAGGACTCGAAGTTCGACTTTGACATCCAGCGCCTGTGGGGCGGCACATGGTCCGAACCAGAAGCGCAATTGTCTTTTGTAAGCGCATATGCTTCGTTGACCCCGGAACAGCTTGACGCTACGACGATTCCCAATCTCCAGCGAAGCATCACCTTGGAGGATTACGCAAACTCGACACAGAAAGCACGCGAACGAGCAGCAGTCGCTGTGAGGCATCCATTAGTTTCTGTTGTCGCCCTGTCTGCCATCTTCAGCGCTGCGCTCAGCTCGGTTCACGCCTCCCAAACGATCGAAGCTAAGCGACTCTTTCAAGACGTTGTGGTCCCAAATCTAGATATATTCCTTGTTTCCGCATTCGAAGTCCCTCGCGAATCTTGGGCCGATATGGCGATCGAGACCTTGGGCTCGTTGTTTGAAAACTTTCTGTACAAACGCTCCTCCGAATATGATTTTGTACTCGACAGTCTTTGGCGGAAAGACAAGGAATGGGTGGCCACTCGTCTTGCCGATGCACATGCTGTGAAGCCAAGCGATCTGCCGCTGCTTTTCGAGCATGCAGTCAAACACAACTGGCTAGATGAGCTCGTGTATTCGGCCAGTGGATTTGGACTTGATTTGGCAGCGCTAGCTCATGCTGAAGGATATCTTGATCTCGCGAAATGGGCAAGATACTTCGCTGATCGAGAGACGGACGTTTCTAGGACACTTACTCAGTTTCTCCTGATCAAGTGTAATTTCGAGATTGCATCTCAACGACCGGATGCGCAGCCAAATGTCAAGGCTCAAACAAGCCTTCACGTTCGCACGGTAGCTGCTCTGCTACAGATTCTCGAGGATTTTATGCCCAAGGCCCCGGTACAAGATTTGATTGTCGTTCAACGCCAGTGTATCACAGCCTATCCACGGCTCATCAACTACGGTGAAGGTCATGACGACATCATCAATGCAAATTCGGCACGTGGCAACGGGCTCCCGCCAGCAGCCAATAACAAGATGGAGGAACATTACAAAAGAATGTACGGCGATGAAATACCCGTCCGCACAATCGTTGATATCCTCGAACGCTACAAGCACTCGAATGACTTGCTCGACCAGGATGTCTTTGCTTGTATGATCCACGGTCTGTTTGACGAATACAATCACTTCGTTGACTACCCTCTCGAAGCTCTGGCGACTACCGCTGTTCTATTCGGTGGCATCATCTCTCACAAATTGATTTCTGATCTTCCGTTGAAGATTGGTCTCGGCATGGTTTTGGAGGCTGTTCGCGACCACCGCCCGGATGAGTCAATGTACAAATTCGGTTTGCAGGCTCTCATGCAACTGCTTGCTAGATTTCGTGAATGGCCAGGCTTCTGCAAAAATTTGCTTCAGGTCCCTGGTCTGCAAGGCACCGAGGCTCACAAGAAAGCCGAAGAGATTGTCCGTGAGCATGAGGATGATCTGGCTCGAGGGCGAGGCAGCGCCGGCACTCCCCATTCGCTAAGCTTTGCTGGCGATGCTCTAGCAAACGGGAATGGTGACGACCTTGCCTTGGCTAATCAGCCAACAGCGCCATTTTCAGCTATTGGTATCGACCCTGTCCCCCCAGGGGCCGTATACGAAGATCCTGACGAGGACGAGCAGGGCAAGATTCAGTTCGTGCTCAACAACATTACAGAGCAGACTCTCGAATCCATGTGTGAGGAGCTTCGTGACATGTTGGATGACAAGCATCAACAATGGTTTGCAAACCATCTGGTCGCGGAGCGGGCAAAGATGCAGCCAAACTACCACCACGTGTACCTCGATCTGGTCAAATTCTTCGAGGATCCATCTCTATGGAGCGAGGTGCTCAGGGAGACTTATATCAGTGTCGCTCGTATGCTCAATTCCGAAGCCACGATGCAAAACTCGACTGAGCGAACACATTTGAAGAATCTTGGTGGCTGGCTCGGGCTCCTGACGCTTGCTCGAGATAGGCCCATCAAGCACAAGAATATTGCCTTCAAGCAACTGCTCATTGAAGCTCACGACACCAAGAGACTCATCGTCGTAATCCCGTTCGTCTGCAAAGTACTTCTTCAGGGCGCTACTTCAGCTGTTTTTCGAACTCCCAACCCCTGGCTGATGGATATCATCTATCTGCTCATCGAACTTTATCATCACGCCGAGCTCAAACTCAACCTCAAATTTGAGATCGAAGTCCTCTGCAAAGGTCTCAGTCTGGATCATAAAAGTATTGAGCCCTCGGGCGAGATTCTCAATAGGCCAGCAGTGGAGGAGCCCGCGGTGGCGCTGGCCGCTGAGCAACTTGAGCCATTCGAGGCAATATCATTGAATGGCCTCGGCTCTGGCGTCGGCGCCGGGCTCTCCCCTCAGACTGTGGCGCCGACCATCCCTGACCTGAGTGCGCAGATCACCATCCCGCCTACAAATGAAATGGTAGTCAGCACCACTAGGTTGCATGAAATCGTTCGAAGCGCCGTTAGCCGCGCCTTGCATGATATAATCCAACCTGTCGTCGATAGGTCGGTTACGATAGCTGCGATATCGACGCAGCAGATGATCAGAAAGGATTTCGTCTGCGAGCCAGATGAGAACCGGATTCGTACCTCAGCTATCAACATGGTCAAGGCAACTGCTGGAAGTCTCGCCCTTGTTACGTCCAAGGAACCTCTCCGGGCGAACTTGACAAACTATATGCGCAACCTTTCGAACGATCTTCCGTCTGGTCTTCCGGAGGGCACGATCATTATGTGTGTTAACTCCAACCTTGATCTTGCCTGCAACATTATTGAGCAACAAGCTGAAGAACGTGCTGTGCCTGAAATCGAGGAGCTTCTTGAACCTGATTTTGAGGCAAGACGACGGTTCAAGGCACAGCATCCCAACGAGTCAGCATACCCAGCAAACATCAACCGCTGGGCAATGACCATCCCTAACCCCTTTAAGCTATCTCCCAATATGCCCGGTCTTAACCCTGAGCAAATGGCCATTTACGAGGACTTCGCCCGCCATCCGCGTAACACAACGACGATAGCGGCATCTGGCGCGAACCACGAGCCCTCGGCTTCTGATGCGACAAGATCGCTTGCCAACGAGGTGCTACAAGAACCTTTCTCCACTATGGCAAATATTCCCACACCGGCAGAGACACCTTCACTCCCACAGCTCGGCTCACAAATACAAGCATATGGTCCTCCACAAAGTGCCGGGGGGAGCATGTCCAACGGAAGGTCAAGCAGTTTCCCTACGGAGGCGCATGTTTTGGCAGAACGCCTGACTAAATTGCTGCAAGAACTACTTCGTGCTGCTGGCGATGCCCGCGAGGAGCACTTTGCCGACTTGCCCCGCCCTCACCAAGTTCTTGACGTCGTCGACGCGCTAGTTCAATTGTTTATCAAGACCTCTCAGAACTCAGAAGATTTCCCCATCTATGCTGCTGAGCAGATCACTGCTGTCATCTTCCAGCAGGTGGAAGACAACTTGACTCTGGAGAGTCTCGTTCACGTCCTGGAAACGCTACGCAAAATCTCTAGTCCCGGTTTGAACAGCCGTGTGCGTGCTCTGTTTAGTCAACAGCCAGGCAGTAGCTTCCTCAGCTTGCCTCTGCTTGCCGCCCTCACGCGGACTGATCTCCTTGATTGGAGAAGTATCGACCTTGCCATGTCCAAGGCCCTCGTGGCTAGAAAGGAAGGCTCTCTCGAGTTCTTAGAACAGATGTTCGACCTCGTTCTGCTCAACAGTCACCCCATTGCTCTCTATTCTGATTTCGTCCGCACGTTGGAGGAGGCATGGAGCTGGATCAACGTGGATGATGAATCCGTTGTCGGAGAAAGGCTCAAGGGTAAGCTTGTCGGCTCCGGTATGTACGCGCCGTCACAAAGCAATGGCAACGAATCCTCCTCGAGACGAGATCAAATGGAGTATGTCTTTGACGAATGGGTGCACTTATGCAACAACCAGAATGCATCAGATGGCGCGGTCGACGTCTTTGTCAAGCAGCTGCGCGCTACACAGGTCATTCGTAACAAAAGCGACTTCTTTCTGTTTGTCCGCACAAGCATTGACTTCTCTATCGACCGTTTCGAGCACCTGATCCATACTGGAGGTGACGGTTACGTTATGATTGATGCTCTTGCGAAGCTCATTGGCGTGTTTGTCAGCATGCACCAAGACGGCGTCACTTCCCGTGCATCATTTGTGGACTCAGTGTTTGTCATTGTTACTTTGGTACTTTATCACCATCATACAAATCGCGGTGAGCACCTGAATCAGCGACTGTTCTTCCGCCTCTTTTCAATGCTGCTGCACGAACTGCACAGCATATGCGACTTGCTGCCCGAGGACGAATCAAGTCAAATCATTTTGACCATCGCCAGCAGAATGGAGCCACTCGGGCCGTTTCATTTGCCTGGCTTTGTCTTTGGCTGGCTCTCGCTTCTGCAACACCGATCTTTCTTGCCAACCTTGCTGACTGTGCCTGATTACGCGGGGTGGAAGCTCTTCGCTAGACTCCTGCGTCAGCTTTTGGACTGTCTTAGCGAGCAGCTCAAGGCCTTCAGCGTGTCGCCTGTGGCCAAGGACCTGTACAGAGCTACGCTCAAACTCCTCGTCATTCTTCAACACGACTTTCCCGATTTCGTCGCGGCGCATCACGTTGATCTCTACAAGAGCATTCCCCCCCACTGCACCCAGCTACTCAACGCTGTCCTCGCCGCTCATCCGCCGCAAAGTTATAACACAAGGGCGATCACCAAGGCCAAGAGGGCTGCTGAACCCGAGGAGACGAAGGTTTATCCCGGTCTCGTCGATGACGCGAAGGCCATACTGCAGCAGGCAGGCCTCATCGATGGTATTGAGCAAGTCGTTCAGGGGGCCACTTCCGAGGGTATTATGGCACAGATTGTCCACAACATGAGCACCGGATCCAACGAGACTACATTTGGCCACGTTCCAGTTTCTGCCAATGTTGATGTTATCAATGCCGTCGTCATTTATATTGGCAATCACGCAGCGGAACGACTGTTTGGCGCCGAGCCGATGACGATCAACGGCAAGGAGCCGGAGGCTGCGGCGTTGTCTGTGCTGGTGCACGAGGTGACTTCCGAGGCCAGATACTATTTAGTATCAGGCATCATAAACCAGCTACGGTATCCCAACATGCACACTGAGTTCTTTAGCCAACTGCTGTTGCATATTTTTGGCAAGGACCTGCATGATCCGGAAGACACAGATATCCGCCAAGAAATCACGAGAGTTTTGCTAGAGAGACTCATTGGATTCTGGCCACAGCCATGGGGACTGATGTACACGGTCGTTGAGCTACTTAAAAACGAAAAGTACATGTTTTTCGATTTGCCATTTCTCAAGTCTACTCCCGAGGTATGTTTTGCAAATTTAGAGTACTGATTGAATGCAAGTAATGACAATCTGTACAGGTGGCGGAAAGATTTGATAATATTCTTCAGCGGATTTAGGTTGCCCCCGAAGGGTCGATTCAATGGCTGGCTTAGAACTCCCCGGCCATGTTGACGACAGATACGCGAGTAGTTGAGCTTGAGTGATGTTAAGTATTAATCAAGGAAGTTGAAGACGAGTTTGAAGTGGTGCATCAAGCATTTGGAAATAATGGAAATGACGTTGACAAGAGAACCAGGTCTCTGCATTGGGGGATGTAGACATTTGGATCCAGCGACGAAAATTCTTGTACTAGGTATAATGCATCAATGTATAATAGGGCAGTCATACGTTATTGAGGTAATACCACGGCGCAAAGGGTGGTTTTCTGATTTAGAGACAATGCGATTTTCTGCATTACTATGCGATGAGTCGTATCAAACTACCAAGGTACCCTTCATAACCTTGACGGCCTTGCCCGACAGATGAACCGCGTCGATATTGTTATCCTTGGTGGCAATCTCGACGGCAATGTTACTCTCACGGCCCATCTCAACGCCCTGCGTCAGCTCGTAGCGACGTTTAGGCGCCTTTTGCTCGCCCAGCGCCGCGCTCAAGTAGCAGCAGAGGGCCGACGACGCCGACCCGGTGGCGGGATCCTCGCAAATCGCATCAATCATGCGCGTGCGCAGCGTCACCACCTCGGTGCCGTCCTCGCCGCGTCGCGCGCCCGTCCGCACATAGTAGAACCGGATGCAAAGGCCCGTGCGCCACCCGTCGTCCAGCAGCTCCTCGACGGGGCCGGTAAACGACGACATGGTGGCCTGCGCGAGGACGTCGAGCGACGGCAGCTCAATGAGGATGAAGCTCATGCCCCGGACGATGCTGTAGATGGGGGCGTCCATCTCGGCGGCGCGCACGGCGGGAACGGCGGAGAGACCTTGGAGGTGCGGCGAGGACGAGGGCAGGTCGCGCAGCTTCTTGGCGTGCAGGTGCACATTATGCGGGATGGCGGCGCGGGCGGCGTCGGCGCCGGTGCTGGACACGGGGATGGGGCCGGCCTTGGTGACAATGGTGTCTACACCGCCGCTGCCGCCGCCGTTGAGGAGAGACACGGCGGCGCCAATGGTCGGGTGCCCGGCAAAGGGGATCTCGCAGGTGGTGACGAAAATGTCCACGTCGCGCGAGGTGCTGCTGCTGGACGCGGCGGGCTCGTGGATGAAGATGGTCTCGGAGAGGTTGAACTCGCGCGCAATGGCCTGCTTCTGGGCCTGGGTGGGCGGCGCGGGCAGGTCGGCGGGGATGGTGACGACGGCGAGAGGATTGCCAAGGTAGGGCGTGTCGGTAAAGACGTCGTAGGTCTCAAAGGGAAGCTCCATGGCAAATATGATGGGGTGTGGTTTTGGAGTAGTGAGTTTGTGGGAGGATGCGGGGTGATGGAGGGGTTGTATAACTGAAGAGGAGCTATTGCAAGAGTTTGTTTTTCTCAGTTGCAAGTGCAATTTAGCTGGTCCTTGTGAGCTTTGGTGCAAATGAACGAGATAAAATTGATCTACACATATAAAACAGTCATGTTCGCATTTATATGCTCATGGCATCTCCGCTCTCGCGCCCTGGTGTTGACAGGCCAAAGTGGACTGTGGAGGCCGTGTAAGTGGTCGGCAGGGACAAGACGAGAGACTCCGTCATAACAGAAGTGTACACATGAGTGGCGATGAACTGATAGCCGAGTATTTGCCGATGAGTCACCGAGTCTTCCATCTGCCCGACACATCAAAAAAAGAATTTTGCAAAGGACATGTCAATCATTTTCTGATTGGACAGCAAGATGGACGCATTGATCAGTATCATTATGCACAAGATCATGGTCTTGGTGCAAAACATGGAAGGCGGCCAAGATACAACGGACTCGCCTGTCTTTTTCACACCTCGTGAGACTATGCACGCCAGAGTGCAACAGATAATGGCAGGCATTGTCTCCCCGCCTAGCCGGCTACGGGCGGCCGCACTAATAACAGGCGAGCAGCCGGGAGCAGAAAATGGCAAGGATTGGATCAATCTGATCAATCGATAATCTGGCCGTCATCGCCTGCTGGGTGTGACCATTTAGCGTTGGCGTGGTGCGTGAGAGCGCAGGCTAAAGGCGACGAATTGTGCATCTAGGCCGTGGTCTGGTGCACTTGGAGGCTCTCAGCAGTTTGATTCTTGTGCTTGGCTAAATGCAACCATCACAAATCGCCTTGCGCAGCAGAGGCAACCTTATTCGCGACACACGTAGCGCGACAGCAGGCTAGGCCAAAGCTTATCGGTAAAGCTTTGTCTGCGGCGGTCAGGCTCCCGGCGACCCGGACGGTTCGGCAGTGCACAGACAGGCAAGTTGTCTGCTTATGGAGTGCTTTGTAAATTGTACAACGGTATCCGTAATGGTAACAGCCTTACCAGTAATTACAGCGTATGAGGCAACCATGGCCATCCATGATCGCTATTGATATTGTCAGTATTGGCAGACCAGTGATGGATTGACAGGGGTATGCATCTTGCAGTAAACTCAAGTCATAATAGAAAATATTATAGAGCAAAAGCAGCCCAGCCGAGGAGCATGCAAGCCACAGGCTCCAGTGAAGGTGTCGTACCTGCGTTGTGCTCCATTGCCAATATTGTGGCGAGCGGAGCCCAATTGGCTGCAGCTTTATTTTGATGCTTTTTACTACGGCAACAAGCGGGCAATTGGCAGTTCCACCACAAAGAGGATAGAAATTGAGGGTCCCTCTTTTTTCTTCACAGATAGTAAGCCGGGAAATTGGAGTCTGGTGAGCCAAGACGGTCATTATCGGAGCGAGTCGGCCATGATCGTGCGAGCAGCTGGTAGCAGTCTTGAGGGCGAGCAACTCGCTTAGCAGATTTACAAGGGGAAAGGAGTCGTTAACATTGACATGAGCTTTATTGTCTGCAGACAGTCAAGAAAGCGATCGGAAGCTGTCAAAAGTTTCTAGATACTTTGTCATGAATCGGCAAGTTCCAGTCCTCGAACGGCTTCCTGGGCATCCATCCCTTTTTTTTTTTCCTTCCCTTGCTCGGCTTACACGGCGAGAAAAGTGGCGCAACAAAGCCAAGAGAGGGGGCCAACAAAAGACGCCGCGTAAGTGGCTAGCGATGCAAGATGAAAAGATGGTCGTCAGATGGGGGCAGGGGGGGGGGCTGCAGATGAAGAGGCATTGCCGTTACCAAGTCGGTAGGGGACTGTCGGGCGGTGGCGGAACATGGGAAAGAGGCTAGCAAAGGACCCCACTGAGACGAAGATGCCCAGGCCAAGCCTTCGAGAAAGGGCTTGGGGGCTTTGGATAACTAGAGCCGCATGGGAGTGACGTGGTGATGCTGGAATGACGGGGGAGCAGAACGCGGAACCAACGGTGGTGAAGCAGCGAATGCGGGATAGCATAGGTATTTAGCAGCTGGCGTCGTAATCTTTTTTCCTCACCCTCTTTTTTTTTTTTTTTTTTTGCTGAAAGCTTATTACACCGTATAATAACTGCACTGAATGACAAAGTGCAAGACTCAAAGGCTAGTGTACCTCAGATGACGCTGAGCGACGATGGCTACCTAGTTTACTGCAATGGATGAATAAAGTTGCAAATTGGGGTGGCACAGTGCTCATCGCCATCGCAAAAAACTTGTGCAGTGACACTGTTATTATTCTCGTCAACTGTTAGTTGGCAACTAAATAATGAGCAGTAAACCATAACTATAGTTGAAGGAAGCCATCGGTTAGCTCCAACTTATTATAAACAATGTGGGTGGGTATGAGTTTCTCCTTGCCATTCTTGGACAAGAGAGGGGCCGGTTGATGTCACGACTCGTACAGTGTAGCAGTTGTGGGTGTTTTGCAGGGTTTTACTCTTGATGGCCTGGCCTACCTATTAGTGCTGTTCGGCTGCTTCAGTTTTATACTTTAGGCGGCGTGCAGGTCATTCATTGTGCTGGCCAGCAGAAGAGCGCAGCGAATCATGCAAGTCTGCAGCAGGCATTGCGGTGGTGTGTACCATCGGTTATTCATACAGGTCAAGCGCACCAAACAGCAGAGCAGTTAAGGAGTAACTTACAGGGTGGAGGGTATTAAAAAGAAAATAAAAGAATCACTGATAAGAAATCTCACCGTGGCATCGCCCCTGCTTGTATATACATGGGCTGGTTGGTATTACACAATGTCAACAAGCCTGGGTGAGGACACAGCGTTGACAATAAGTACAGGCTAACAGCGAGGACAAACATTCGGTCGCCGAGGGATGACGAGCATACATTAGGCAAACGACGATTGGTCACAGATGGGCACAGATGGGCACAAGAACATTGCCCCAAAGGGACAATGGGCGGGGCTTGTTGGCTGAATCTGGCTGCGACGAGGGAAAAAAAAATGTATTCACTTGTAGTTATGCAGCGCAGCCCAGGGGCCGCGGATAGAAGAAAAATTCAAGTGCAGGCGGCCGTGGCGACGAAAACCTGGAGTGCCCGATGGGTAATATTTATCAGAGTGGATGATAGTGGGCGGTGCAGATTTACAGAATGATTCTAATAACTACTACTTATTTACACGAATTGGCGAAGTAGAGTTAGTCCGCTGCAAGACATGCACAGGGGAACAAGTTTTCAATTAAAGAAAACGTTGAATGAACGAGTAATGCACTTGCATATGAACTGTTCTTTTTTTATTTACCGCCATCTCGGTTGTGTGCAAAACAAAGACAGCCAGCCGCCGCATGCACACACTGGTAAAAATGTGGTCGTGTTGGTAGACATATTAATAAAAGTACCGTCACCGTACAGTAGTGCGGCAACGGTACCTCGCTGGACCCTTACCACCTGCATTTCCTGGTGCTCCTCCGAGGCTGAGTGGGGAACCTGGAAATGTGGGCGGTGAGCTTTTTTTTTTTTTTTTTGATGCATCACTCCAAAACGTTCAAGGAGATGCAGCCATGCAGTCTGGCACAAGAAGAAAAGGCGGGGTGAGGAACAAAATTCAAATCAATACCAGTAGAGACATTGTGCGATAGTTGACTTGAATTCATCAAATGTCGATTATATTATGTCTGCACAAGTCTTACTTGTATCCCGCTAATACCGTCTTGTTGGAATGCTGCTGGCTCCCTTGGGGAAACTGAGGCAGAAAAATAAGAGCAGGGTCGGCACATGGCCCGTGCAGCAGACTGACGTTCTAGCGGCCCACTCTGGTATGCAGGCATCCTTACTGCCAACCAATAGGAAGTATGCAGAAAGAAAAAAGTTCAAAGCTCTCGTGCTTGCTGGTCCTCTGGAAACTTGGCCCCCCCCAAAAAAAGCCCCCCGGCCTGCTGGTCCGGCTGCTAATCGCCTGAGCTCCTGCCTCCCCAAACCAGCGCCCGCGCTGGCTCGAGGAGCCAAAGGGAAAAGAAAAAAAAAAAAAGACGCCGCACTCCAGACCAGCCCACCAAAAAGTTGAATCCCGCCCCCCCCTTCCCTTGCTCTCGCCAGGCCACCCCCCGACACTGTCCGAAACATTTCACATCACCGCTTCCCTTGTTCATAGTCTTGCATGGGGTTACTCGTTTGTTGTTTTTTACATCTTCACTCTACATTAATCTATTTCTCTCGTCCAGTCAGTTAAGCAGCTTCCTGCTCACAGTACACCAATCTTGTTCCTGTCGCTCGCCCTGGTGACAGCTATCCACTCCCAAGCCGCCTACGCTTCCGCATCCGTCGCCTCTCCTCCTCGTGCCAGGCGTTCGCTCCGTGCCGCAAGCCCCCTTCTCCTAAATAAGCGACGACGGTTGACATCGATACAATAACAAACTTTGACCAACCCCTCTTCTCTCTGTTCTTCGCCTTCTCTGCTGCAACACTGCTTGCGCCTCAGCAAACAACCTCTCCCGCGTCACAAACGCCGCCATGCCTTACAACACACGGCGCAAGTCGCTGTCGCTGCCCAGCCTGGGCATTCACATTCCCGGGACGCACGCCTCTCGCGCTGCCGCCCTCGCTTCTGCTTCCAAGTCTGCTTCCCGTCTTTCGACCTCTCCCACTGCGCCAGCCCCCGAGTCTGCCGAATCCCATCCCAGCAAGCGTCTCAAGCGTTCGCACGCCGGTCCTGCCCCCGTCGACGCCTTGAACCAAACACCTCCTCCCTCCCCTACCGTCGCCGACAGCATCGAGATGACCGACGCCGACTCTTCCTCCAAGATTGATCTGTCTACCGTCAACGACGACATTGTCGAGGGTGTCATTGTTCAGCTACAGACTACTGGCAACCGCCCCCATCTTGTCAAAGACCTCGCCATCGTCCTCGGCCAGACACTCACTTCGGTTCAGCAGTAAGCCTTCTTGACTCTTCCTTGCCCCTTCTAACCGCTAACCCAACACGATTAGATCCGCCAACCCTTGCGCCATCATCTCCTCTCGCCTCGCTTCATACCTCAAGCGTCCTGTATGGTCTTCCGCCGCTCCCTGCCCTCTGGCCAAGGAGCTCGAGACTGTCCATCCCCGTCGCACCTACTTCTTCCTCACTACACAGCCTCGCCTGGAGCTTCCTGACCCCAGCATCGTGCAGCCCATTCTCCCGGCCGCCATCGTCACCCCCTCCGTCTCCCTTACCGACGACTCTGGCTCTGACGTCGAGGGTCGCCGCCGCGAGCTCAGTCCCTCCCCCGAGGTCGATCTTTCCCCTCACGAAGTCGAGGATGGCTTCGATGACATGTTCCTCCCTATTACTCCCGCTGGTTCCTTTTCCTCTCGCCGAGTTAGAGTCGCTCGCGACTTCCGTCACGACTCACCACCTCTGGAGAAGGATGAGCGCGAGTTCACCCAGACCGCTGACGTTGTCCTCAAGCGCAAACTCTCCGAAGCCACACCTGTCGTCGTTGATCCCGCCGAGCGCGCCATCCTGGCCGAGTATGGCTTCCGCGACGATATGTGGTTTAGCGACACTCGCACCGCCTCATCTACTGCTTTCCTTGCCAGTCCCGCTATGAAGCCCAGCGTTGGCCCTATTATCCGCAAAGATGACGACGCCGATAACTGGCTGCGACTGTTTGGAGACGGGCAGGGCGCTGAGAGCATCGAGATTGATGAGCTCGATGGTCTTCTCGACGCCTACTAAGCACCTTGGCTCCTGAGCCCAGGACTGCTATAGAGTGTACGATGGGGCGATGCGTATGGGCTGCGCTTGAACCATCGTCCCGGGGCGAGTTCCCCTGTTTTCTTCGCAATGTACAAATTTGTTCGATACTCACCTCTCCGCGCTGTTGCGAGGAGACAATTCGGCGGATGTCTATGATATACATGTATATAATGTTGCCACTGGGCAACGACCCTGCAATTGGCTCAGACTGGATTACGACAAAAAGGGACTGGTTACGGAAAATGTTTTTCTTTTATATCTTTTGCTCTTTTACAGGATGGCGTATGGGGATTTAGTGCATTTTGGTTTAGCGGTTTGCTTGAAAAGAATATACCACTCACTGCTCCTAGCATCCAGAGGTCGAATGATTCGTGACGACTTTGCAATTAACAAGCACATTATATGCATTATATGATTACAAGACCCACCAGCCAATCTTATACTCGCACGTGGACCTATGGATGCAAGCTATAATACATGCCTAACTCGACTGTCAATATTCAATATCTGGCTTTATTTCTTATTATTCTCCCTTGCCGACGTTTTCCTCCACCTTGAGTTCCACCCACACCAACGTGCCCATCTGCAGCACCTTGGGCCTCTCCACCTTGACAATCCTGAGGCCGGGCGTCGTCCGGGCCGCCTCCTCGACTAGCGCCTCGATATCGCGGTTCCACCAGCACCCGTACTTTGCAAAGTGCTTGCCGGCGTTTCTGTCGAGCAAGCCGTTGACGAGTCCAAAAAAGCCCCTGCCGTGCTCGAGCAGCACGATGCGGCCCGTATCCGGCTTGACGGCCGACGCGAGGTTGGCCAGCACGGCGACGGGATCGGCCACGGAGCACAGGCCAAAGGTCTGGATGACGGTGTCGTAGTACTTGGGGGAAGCGCCGCCCTTTTGCGGCGCGGGGGGCGGCGGCAGCGCGTGGTGCGCGTCGGAGCGGACGAGACGTAGGCGGCCCGAGAGAAAGGAGAGCTGGCCGGCGCTGTCGCTGCCCGCCAGGGACGAGGCGGCGCGCACAATGGGCGCGGCGTCCTTGAGAGGGGGCACCGTCTTGGTGAGCTTCTTGCAAGCCACGTCGAGCATGTCGGCCGAAATGTCGAGACCAGTAAACGACGTGATGCCCTTTACATTGACCGCCGCGCGGGCCGTCGTTGTCGTCGTCGTCGTCCTCCTCTTCTTCTTCTTCGCCTCGTCGTCGTCATCGTTGTCTTGCGCAGCCGCCGCCGCTTCGAGCGCATTCGTTATAGGCGACCAGTCGTAGTGCGCGAGGTTGCGCCCGGACCCCATGGCCAGCTCAAGCACGTTGCCGCGCGCGTGCGCCGCCAGCCGCCGCCGGAGGCTGGTGATGCCCATCCAGTACTCGGGCCAGTCGAGCTCCTTATCAAACTGCTCGGCGTTGTCGCCCGTCAGGGCCGGCGGGCGGCCCGTCGGGGTCGCGTCCTCGTCGCACGCGCACGGGGCGGCACCGGCTTTGAATGTGGCGGCGGCGGTGCCGAAAATGTAAAAGCCGAGCGCGCCGGCGACGAGGGCCGCGCCGCTGAGTGGAAGCCACGTCGCGCGCCACACGGTCAAGAGGGTGTCGGCTTGTTGGGGGTGGGATCTCGGCGGCGGCGGCGGCGGTGGTGGTCGGGGATGGGCCTGCGAGCCTCTGAGAAAAGAGGAGGTCAGTCAAGAAGCGCGAGGGTGTTGACAGGTAGGTTCTCGTACGGTTTATAAGATGTCGCGGGCGCGGGCGCCTTGGGCTTGGGCTTGGATCCGAAGCGCGGCTTGGCTGCCTTGGTCTTGCTGTGCGCCCAGCGCCGGGTGCACTGCGCGCGGGTAGCGGCTGCCGCAGCGCCACGGCGCGTTGTAACGCAGAAATTCATCGGGTGCACATCGCTATTTTCTATAATATGTGGGGTAATTGGCGAGCGAACCAACCCAGAAAGGTTCGAGGTTGTTGTTGAAAGGCAGACGTTAGTGGTGCAAATAAAGGTCCAAACTTGGTCGATGTGTACTTTTTTTTCGGAGTCGCTACGGGCCGAGTGGTCGGTACCGATTCCGCTGTTGAGCTTTCTCCAAAATTAGTGGGTCGCTGCTAGTGACCTCAAGTTGACGACCGACAACGTGAATCTAATAACCATACCCTGTACTCACGTCATCTTTTGCAATTACACTGGCTAGACGCCGTATCTTCTGAGCTTTGTGTCGTATTTCCAGCAGCTTGCTGTCATTGAACACGATTGGGGGCAATTTCGTATCATAGCTCGCTGAGATGGCGGGCCAGGGTGATTTACAAGAGTTGCTGCGTATGCTCACGGCGCGGAAAGTCCCTATGTTATCAGCCATGGGTCACGTCAAGTCACTTCAGGCAAAGAATCTCAAGAGGTTGGTGCACACGTCATGGGACGTGTACGGGACCCGATATTGACGAATTCCAGCATCGAACAAATAGCAGACGCTCCGCTGGCGACAGTAGAAGACGCACTGAAAGACGCGAAGCTGGCCAAGGGCCTGCACACAGCATGCAAATCACACAGTAAGAAGCCCGCGGCGGCAGCTAAGCGCGGCGCAGAGGACGTGACGTCACCAAAAGCAAAGAAACCCAAGCTGGAGCCCACGAAACACGACCTGGACTACAGCTCAATAGCGGCGGATGATCTAGAAGCGTCACTGGAGCTGCCGCTGGTGGAGGACGAGGCCCTAATACGCGACACCACCGTCGTGACAAACAGAGCGCCGCTGGTTCTCGCCTTCGCCGTCGAGCTCCTGCGGGTGACGATGCCGGAGCAACCGCCAAGCAGCAGGCTGAGCCTCGCGCAGGCGCTGGTGAGCGCTAACTCGCGGAGCAAGGCCGTCAGCATCGGCATCGAGAAGCCCGGCGGGGAGGTGCCCGTCGCAGAGGGCCAGCCCAAGGTGCGCGTCATGGGTCGCGAGATTCCCGTGCTGAAGCGCGGCGACTACACATGGTCGGGTGCACCAGAAAAAAAGACGGACAGTTCTACAGATGGCGCGGGCGTGTCGCACGGGAGTAAAAAGACATGGACGGCGAGCTCGACGCTGACGTCGCGGGCTTCTACGTTTGTGGCCCACGCGGCGTCCGTGTCCAACGCCGGCTCACGGCCCGGCCTCATCAGGCAGCTCATGACGGAGCGTCCCGACCTAGAGACGGCGTCGCACAACGCTTGGGCCATTCGCACCAGCTTTGGCAACTCGCCGCTGGTGCAGCAGGCCTCGTTTGACGACGGCGAGACTGGCTGCGGCAAGTTTATGCTGGAGATTATGAGGGAGGCTAACATTACGAATACGCTCGTGGTTCTGACGCGCTGGTACGGCGGTGTGATGCTGGGGCCGGACCGATGGCGGCTGATGCGCGAGTGCGTCAATGACGCGCTCGCGTCGCAGCGGCGCACGGCAAGCTTTGTGGCCGGCGAAGCTGCCGTATGGGGTCTCGACACACAGGACACGAGTACGGCCACGTCGACCGTCGGTATGGGCATACACCGACCCGAAGCCGCGCGAAACTACCTGCTCCGCTCGTTTGCGTCGCCGGCGGTGCCGGCGGGAGGCCCCAAGAAGACGGTGACGACCATGGACGCAGAGAAGCAGGAGAATCTGGGGAGGCTGCTGGGCGCGCTGCGTACCGTCGTGGAGAGCTGGGCGGGCGCGCTGAGCAAGAATGAGCTGGACAAGAGAGCGTGGAACTGGTACGTGGCTGTGCGGCCGGATGTGCAGTCGGGGCCGTCTGGCTGGGGGGCTCGGGGCGAGCTGAAGCTGAGCAAGATATTGGACCTGAAGCGTAAGGTGGGCTGAGTATGACGGAATTGACACGAGTTTGTGGCTTGGACAGTATATATGAACTATCGGGCTGTTAAGCCTGAGGTGTTTCTAAGAAAGAAAGAACAGCCACGAACTGGGTTGGTGATGCAACCACGAGCCGTTATCGATAGGCCCCGCCACAACGCGTCGACGCGCGGGGTGAGCAAAAGGCGGGATTATGACGCGGACGGGCATGTTGCAAGGATAATGCACAGCAACAGAGATTCCCCGTCATCTCTTTTAGCTGGGAAAATATGCCGTTTCGGCCCTGTTTGAGACTTTCGATAATTGCCCTCGCTTCGATAAGCTAGCCCCCTTAAACAATCGTTGTTGCGTCGCTCCGCTACCGCCATCACAAGTAAACACGGCGACACAAATAAGAGGGACGACAAGGCCCGAACAAGCACCAAAACAATTTAGAAGCCGACAACTGCGTACCAATTTCATGGTAGAGCACGGAACGGTACTACACGAAATTATTCCAACAGAAAAAAACGACGTGATTTTGCAGCGTGCCGAATCAACAAGACGCCCCCTTTTGGGTGGTGTGACTTTGAGCAAAGGCCCTGGTCGGACCTCTTGTTGACGGACCATTCATAATCTCTGCTCGCCCTTGAGAACTTGACCCTCATAAACCTCGCCCGCCTCGCACCCCACCTAAGCACTTTTCGTACGGGTAGCCTCTTGACGCTTTTCTTCGCTTTTCTTCTGTCTAGTCTTTCTCTCTCTCTCTCTCTCCCTGTCTGGCTATTGTTGTCACTCTCATTCCCTTGTTTTTTTTTGTTCTCTCTCAAACGAGTGATCCAACGGGCGGGCCTGTTTCTTTCCGGACGAAAAAAAAAAAAAAAAACACGACTCACACACGTACGCCGACGCAACACATAACTAGACCATGGAAAACTACCAAAAGCTAGAAAAGGTCGGCGAGGGTGAGTACCAGCAGCTTCCGCGCCTCGCAATACGACGGCAGACACGCAGACACACCAAGACCGCCGCCCCAGCCAGCTAACGTGTCCCCCCGTCCCCGGGAACAATCAGGTACCTATGGCGTCGTATACAAGGCGCGCGACCTTGCGAATAACGGCCGCATCGTCGCGCTCAAAAAGATCCGTCTCGAGGCCGAGGACGAGGGCGTGCCGAGCACCGCGATCCGCGAGATTTCGCTGCTCAAGGAGATGAAGGACCCCAACATTGTGCGCCTCTTCAACATTGTGCACGCCGACGGCCACAAGCTCTACCTCGTCTTTGAGTTTCTCGACCTCGACCTCAAAAAGTACATGGAGTCGCTGCCCACCTCGGAAGGCGGCCGCGGCAAGGCCCTCCCAGAGGGTTCCTCGGCGCACCTGTCTCGCCTCGGCATGGGCGACGCCGTCATCAAGCGCTTCATGCGCCAGCTCTGCGAGGGCATCCGCTACTGCCACTCTCACCGCGTCCTGCACCGCGACCTCAAGCCCCAGAACCTCCTCATCGACCGCGACGGCAACCTCAAGCTCGCCGATTTCGGCCTCGCCCGCGCCTTTGGCGTGCCCCTCCGCACCTACACCCACGAGGTCGTCACCCTCTGGTACCGCGCGCCCGAGATCCTGCTCGGCGGCCGCCAGTACTCGACCGGCGTCGACATGTGGTCCGTCGGCTGCATCTTTGCCGAAATGTGCACCCGCAAGCCGCTCTTTCCCGGCGACTCGGAAATTGACGAAATCTTCAAGATTTTCCGGTATGAACTGCCTACCTACTTGTTTCTACACCCCCATCTCCCCGTATATCTAACCAATGGCCACCCGAAATTGATATAGTGCCCTCGGAACACCCACCGAAGACGTCTGGCCGGGCGTGACCTCGTATCCCGATTTCAAGTCGTCCTTTCCCAAGTGGAAGAGAGACTTTTCCTCCGCCCTCTGCCATAATCTCGGCGAACACGGCCTTGATCTGCTCGAGGCCATGCTCGTATACGATCCCGCCGGCCGCCTCTCCGCCAAGGGCGCCGTCAACCACCCATACTTTGAAGACAACGAGGAGCCGACGCCTGCGGGCCGCGGCCCCGGCTACTACAACTAGAAGTATGGAGTGGCCGGGCCGAGCGCCCTTCCGCCGGGGCGGTAGGTGAAGACAGCCTTCTTACCACGACGCAGCAAGTATATATTACGAAAGAAACGCAGTCAAACTCTCGAGATGCTTCTTCACGGGGCGTTGAGATTTTGAAACACTCCCACCAGCTCTAGGATATTTCATGAGCAGAACAGCTACTGTGCTCTGGAGAGCATGGTGAGTCGAAGGTGTCTCGGCGTGGGGGCCGAAACAGGAACCAAGGAACGACGTCTCGTGCTGCGTTTGGTTATTCTGCATTACATGGGGGAGCGGAGAGGGACGAGTACAGACACACACTCCAGAGATGGGATTGGAGCGCGATCCTGATGTCTCTTTCATGTACAGGGTAGACTGGGGCACGCTTGGCTTTTCTTCTTGACTGGATTTACTCTTGTCGTTATTGTTTACTTTTTTTTTTTTCTTCTCGTTTTCGGCACCAGGGTAATAGAAATGAAGCAACTGACACGGCTCACTGAATGCAAAATCGCAATGTAAAAATTGTGAGGTCAAGTAAATCCAAGTTGATCTCGCGATCCGAATAGTCTTGGAACATGTCTTTTGAGAGAAGCACCTACGGTGCTGTGACTGAAATCGTCCCAAGTACAGGTGTAAGCCTCGACACACATGACAACTTCCTTTCGGAGGAGACGGTGCAAAAACCACCCCATAATCAATCACATGGCATGTTTGCATTGTCCTCTTCCTTTTTTGCGCCGAGTTCTTTGCGTACATGGTGCGTCTCGCCGACAAAGGAATGACCTTTCAACGACACGCCCCAGAGCTCGAGAATAAGCACCCAGCTGATCAAGCCCAAGGTAATGGAAACGAGGTACAGCGACTTGAGCCCCGGGGCCAGCGGCAGGAAAAACATGATGGCGACGGCCACGCGGTTCGCAAGCCGGTAACGCTTGGCCAGTCGCGGCGTGCCACCGACCGAGTGGTGCTTGTGGCTGATGGCAATGGCCGTCATGGACAGCAGCGCAATCGCCAAGCCGTGGCAGTAAAAGTATCGCACGCCGGTGCTGAATCCCTCTTCCGCCAGCGCGCGGTAGTTTTCCGTCAGCTGCTCCGGATGCGTGTTGGACATGTCGGACGAAAGGACAAGTCGGGACAAGGCGGATGTGGCAATGATGTAGCCCATGATGAAGGGAAGGTGAGCATTGGTCCAGACACCCACTGGGAACTTTCGGTTAGCTACATGTATAGTTTTATGAAACCAAAAAAAAAAAAAAAAAAAAAACCAAGGTTACTTACTTGCTACTGCTGACCGACGAATGGCGTGTAGGCCAATGCCGTTGGCATCAATGTCAAAGTAGATCCAGTTAAAGAAGAATGCTTGCAACAGACCCAGAATGGCCTTGCCCAGAAATGCATTAAGATTGTAGCCGCCATTACTCTGGAACAAGATGCCCACCACAGAGTAGCCCAGCACCAGCGACACAAAGGCATTGGTGCGTTCCACGCGGTGCTCAATGTTAATCGCCGGAATATAGTCAAACATTTTCCTCACACGCCTGAAAAACGGCGCCTCGGACTCTTTCTTGTACCGCAGCGTGTACTGCACAGGCACAAAGTAAAAGACGTGCCCCCACATGTCGAGCGCAATGGCGATCCAGACGAGAACCAGGCGCTTGGGCATGTCGACGTAGATGCTGCCGATCCAGAGCGCCGTCGGCACCGCCACCTGTATGCCCGAGGCGAGCATGAAGCCGCGCACCATGGGCAGCAAGAAGTAGTAGATGAAGAAGTGCACGGCCATGGCGTAGCGCGTGGCTAGGTAAAAGGCGACGAGCTGGACGTATGTGTTGTGCGCGGCGTCTTGGTTGAAGCTGCTAATCATGTTGGTGGTGAAGCTGGCAAAGATCGTGTCAGAACTTGGCGGGCAGAGTGTTTGTGATTTGGACTGGAGGAGGAGGAGGAGGAGGAGGAGGACCATCTTACCCGAGAAGACATGCGAGGTTGAAGAGAACTTCGAGTTTGGTCAGGACGTCGTCGGACTCGAACCAGCTCAGGGTAAAGGTGACTTCGGTCCAAATCTTCCATGACATGATAAAGGTAATGGCGAAGCGCAAGAGCTCATGGCCAGTAGGCTCTTCAGCCATGTGCTCACCATTTGAGTGAATTATGCCGACTATACCATGTATAAGCTGATTTTGCCCTTTTTCAAGTAGGGACAGCTTTGACTTTTTTGACGTTTGGACCGTGAAACATACCGTATAAAAGATCAAAGAATAGCTCAATGGCCATAATCTCAGTCTGGCATGCCGCACGCCAGATGACGCCGCGATGAAACCATTGCCTTACCACTGGCATCTTGAACAGCTTGATCGTATCCCCTCTCCCGGGTCCCCGTCTCCCACCACCACCCGCCTCGACATCGCCAGGCGTCGTCGTCCCGCTCGTCGCGTCCTTGGCCTTTTCGTCCCCTCCATCGCCGAGGACGCCGTCATACGTCCTCAGCCGCTTATTATAGCCAAACTTGTCAAAGTTGTGGCCTACATGTAAGTACTAGTTAGTTATGGCAAACTGCAATTTAGAGTTTGGGGATACCGCCAACTAGATGAACGAATCCTAAACGACGACTGCCAAGGTTAGCACGACCAGCCTGGCGGTTCCATTATTACGGAGCCAGACATCTTTGAGAAGCTTATTAAAAGTTTGTCATTAGATCCGGAACAATGGCTCGGAGAAGGAGACGGGAAAAACCCAGTCTACATGTGCAAAGAAGCCCTCCAAAGCGAGTCGAAACCTCTCCATCACCGTACTAACCAATGCCGTTTGTAGGGCGGTAGCAGCCAGCAGTTGAAAAGTTCTCTCATCACGGCCACACCTGGCCTTGTTCCGATCTCGAGATCAAGGGACGAATGCGGCTGGGGCGGCCATTTAGCACGACATTCTCGGCTATCCAATAGTCCAACCTGGCGAAGACGCCCCGCCAGTTCAAGCTTGGCCAGTTGCATCGCGCGCCTCGGGCCATATATCTCGGATGCATCGGTCCACGCCGGGCGCTACCATTGGGAAAGCTGGGACGCTTTGGTAAATTGTATCATTGCTAGTAGAACAAGTCATTCACGCAACGTGTCATTGTTGAATATTCAACAACCTCCAGGTTGCTTATTCCATAGGTTTTCGCAGTCTTACTGCTGCCACCAGAATCAACTGGTAGCCGGCAGATATAAGATAGCTGTGCCATGGTCAGCCCTGTCGGTGAGACTGCTGTAGTACATGGCCAGCTGCCCGCAGAGAATGAAATATTATCTCAACTTGATTACTCCTTGTCAAACAAGCAACACCATGCGCGTACACTCGTAACTTTATAGGTCCAGCCGTGCGCTGCGAAGAGTATTAGAAATCATTGCATAAGAAGAAATGTCCCTCCAGCCAAGCGTGGCCTTCTGCCAAGATGCCTCGGGTAACAGAATTCGGCCTTGTAGAGAACGTTTCACGTTGTAACTTGATGCTGAGTTTTGACTGGGGGATTTGAATATACAATATCCTTTTAGCAGCATGCCGGCTCGGCACATGTATGAAAAAGCAAAGCGTAACCCACCAGTTCCTTGATTTCCGCTCTTGTCAACCATGTGACTACCAAGACTCTATTTTTCCAACGAATTAGTAAATCTTGGTTACTATGGCGTCAGCAGAGCCATGAATGCCGCAAGACGACGTTTGATTCATCTAGGAGGGGAGCCGCAAAGGGTAGTGGGAGGCAAGGAACCAACGCATATGCAAAGCATTGACACGGAAACCTGCATATCTTATTGGCTGTCTGATGACGACTGACATTCATCGCCGTTTGTGTCAGAGCATTGAGTAAATGATATCAGTGGCATGTCTCTTTGATTTAGTACAGAGTCAGGAATCAACGTTGAGCTGCGAGATGGTGCAGTGTCAAATGACTTGATCAGACGGCACTCTGCAAGGCAAATGGCCGCGATACAAGAAACCCTGTGTGATAAACATGGAGTGTCTAGAGTTGACAAGTTGTTCAAGTGTCCAGGAGACAGGCCGGATGATGAAATGGTGAAAATCGGTAGCATTGGGAGCTGAGACAGGCATTCCAAGGGAGGCCATGTTGAAGGGGCGACAGAGGACCATTGAAAGCTTTTTGTTTCATAAACTCTGTCTTTGTTTCGACATGAAAAAGAAAGAAAGAGTCTAGTAATTTTTTTATCATCTTGATGGAGCCAGCTTTTTTATTGGGTTTTGCATTCACGGGTGGTAGCGACAAAAGGGAGGTTCATAAGGTGTCGACCTACGGATAGTTCGTTACCAGATTGGGCGATGGGGCATTCAACCTCGTCAAACTCATTAAACTTGTCCCTCGAGAAGCATATCGCGAGCAGCAATATACCGTGAATATTGGTGCAAGTAACGAGACTCTAATTTAATAGGCCGCTCGCTTCTCGGCGTAGAGTTATTGTTTGCGCGAGATTGCATCTGCGGGGTGGACGCACGGGGAAAATGACGCTGAGGCGAGAACAGAGCAAACATCGAGCGCCGGAGCGGCTTGGTCCATGCTCGGGTGCAAAAAACGAAGACTGGATGAAAGGCTATTTATTGATCGTGCCAAGTTTAATCCGTACCGCACGGCGCACGGCGCACGGTGCAAGCAAGCCACGCAAGCTACTTATGAACTAGTTGGCGGAGCGCACGTCTTTCAAGGTGCATTATGGGTCGCCAACGGACCTACTCAAAAGACAAGACCTGTTCATTAGTTAATCAACTTGACCAGAGAAGAGACAAGGGCGACGAGAAGCTGCACCAGGTGTCGACAGGCCGGGCCATGCTCCGGTGTCAAGATATTGCAAGGGAGCGGCTCCACCGAGACGATAAAGGCCGTGTCAAGGTCGAGTGAGGACAGACAGATTCGCGACGGGGCTGATGGTATTATGATATCACGATAATAGCCAGTACTGTCGATATCGAGCCATGAAGGCATAACAAATGACAAAATACGAGTCAAAGGGCTCGTATCATGCCAAGATTACGGCATGCTTAAAATGCAGCTGCCTATTTCGTGTCGTTTTTTCTCTCCCTTGTCTTCCTTTTCTCTTCCTTTTTGGTACAGGGCTCAATGCAGCTTGTTTCGTCTCAACAATGCAGGTGCGGGATCTACCACGCATTGATGGCTTAAGCAGGCATTGATGGCTTATTAAGCAGGCATTGATGGCTTAAGCAGGCATTGATTGACTCGAGCGGTTCCTGCATCGTTGCCTTGCCATGATCCTTAATAATAGAGCAGATATCATCCAACATGACGTGCATTTGGACCTGTGCATTCGTAATGTAATAAATTGCAGGATATGGGAACTGCAGTGCGTGAGGCATGAATACCCGTTTCATGGAGCTCAGCGAAAGCTGAAAACTGCGGCAGACGAGTGCGCACAGCATGAATAAGGCGAACAAGTTGCTGTCCACATTGAGAACAAGGCGGGGAAATGCAGTTCACAAGAGAACAAACAAGATACATTTGTTCAAGGTACAGATTACCGGCCTTTATTAACACAGGGGAGAGTTGGAGAGAATGGATCGTCTTTGCAGATTAAAATCATGGTCAATGCTGCAAGAGTTGTTTGGAATGCGCTTTTTCAGGAACCAGCGCGCGTTGCCACCGTGGAGAGTCCCGCGTAAAGTGGCATGTCCCGACAAATTCATTTGAACTCGTTTGACTGCTTCAGGAAACAAGGTTGAACTAGGGAGCCGTAGCGAACAAATCACAGGTTGAGTTTCCGCCCAGTTCACCAGGCTGATAAGAGTGGCAAGTAGCGTATGGTGTTGGAATGCGGAGAATTAAGTCTTTTTCAGGGGTTCCAGTTACGAAGAAAAAAAAAAAAAAGTCTAAAGAAGAAGACTTGCGCGGTCCATTGTGGCTGGGACGCCAGCGTGGCTGCATTCCAGCCCGCAGCGCAAACGAGTCAAGTGTGGTTCCCAACGCTTCCCAACGAGCTGCGGCGTCAGCCTGCGAGCGGGAACATGGATAACTACTGGGTAGAACATTGGCGACGCCTACAGCGGTGTAGGGAAAAGACGCGTCGGATGCGCAGTTGTTGGTTGATGCATCACTGCAGATTAGGCGGGCGACACAATGATGTCGAGTGACTCTTCTTGGCCAAGCGCAAGAGAGGGAGGGGGGGGGGGGGAAGAACAGGGACGATTCCCCAATCCGGACGAATTTGTCTGCCTGGTCAACTAGTTAGGGGGTGGTTTCACGTCAGAGGCAAAGAAGGCTTCTGGATGCGCTCTGTAACACTGCCGGTGGCGCTGAATGCTTGCTTGGATGCAGCAATGCAGGAGGGAGCCCAGCAAGGAAAGAAACAAAAACGGCGCAAGTCAGTCAAACTAAAACTGCCAGGGGCATCCTTTTTTTTTTAGGTGGCGGGTGGCGGGATCGACGGGGGAGCCAGTTGTAAAAGTTCAAGCTAGTCTGGTCCAGATGATTGGGTGCGCAATGTGCATTAAAAGGCATGACCAGCCAGGTGTTCCTTTTTGGTTTTAAACAAACAGCTTCTCATCATGATGCGTTTTTCTTATTGGAAAAAAAAAAAAAAAAGGAAACACGCCTACTCATTAGACTGCTTCGTCAAGGTATCTCCATGACGATGAACCTTGCATTATCACGAGGGGGAGGGTCCTTGACGCGGCCAAATGTGGCGACATGAGGTCACCTACTTGCGTGGCCTCCTTTATGCTATAGGGAACCGTTTGGAGAAAGTATCGAGTTTTGATTTTGGGGCGAATCGCCAGTCGTGGATATCGGTCGGCCTGGTAATAACAGCAATGGTATCCTGACAGCGACGGATAGAGGCGGAGTAGATTCTCATTCTTGCTCGATTGACTAGACAACTGGAAAGAGAGAGAGAAAAAAAACAAGGGTCCGAGCATCGCCATCCACCTGAAGGAAGACAGGACGAACTCGGACTAACTAAATTTAATGATTGAGCACCAGAGGTTGCCGTGTCAAATGATTTGGCACAGACACGGGCGCTAGCGTACCGCTGTAGTTACAGGGAGCGGACCGTCTTGGCTGTTGTTAATCATGTACTATTGATGCATTATCATTATTAATTTACAAGAGTTCAAGTTGGTGAAATGCCATTGAGCACGCTAGCAAGAATCGGTTTGATTATCATTCACTCAAAAGCTGAAATACATACGGATTATGTAACTAATAAATGCGCTCGTGTCAGGTTCATGCATCGAAAAAGCAAAACAGCAAAATGAGGCTTAGATCCAACGCTGCACGAATTCACTCTGACGTGTTACTGTGATGGGATTAGTCTAACGATCAGGAAAAAAAAAAGACATTCTCATTCTTTTGGCAGTCAAAAATAGTAATGTACTGTATGCCTGGCTGTTACATGGCCCATGACTCTGCGTGCTTGCTTTCAAGCGGCTAAAACCTCGTCTAGGGTCGGCCGTGAGCAAAAAATCACGGGTAGTTACAAAGTGGTTGTCATGTGAGCTAATTACCTAGTCTTCATCTGTGAGTGTTACGAGCGTGCGCGAGGTGTAAATGTGCCTGGGCGTCAAAGAGCCCAACTCGGGAATGTAGAGTAATCTTTGCAGAACATGTGTGTGTGTGTGTGTCACGGCGCTTACTGAAGCAGGAGCCCCTTGGCCTGGCCCTGCAACATGCAAAAAACTTCATCTAGATTGCAGGTTGCTGGGTGTTTCGTATTTTTTTCATGGCCTCCTGAGCGAGCGAGACAGCTTGCGCATCCATTGGACAGGACAGTGGCCCAAAGTCAGACGGAATCGAGGAACCAAAGTTGAACTACCAACGTGTGGTTGGGGAAATAGAAGCGAGTTGCCTCAAATAATTTATTTAGAGCAGTAGCAGACCCTGTGGTTCTGGTCCCCCCCCCCGGTTGGCCCGCCGAGGTGCATGTTTCAAGATGCCTGCGTTTATGTGCGGGAAGCAGGGATGGACGATTGCGACTGGACAAATCGCGAGGCTGCAACAGCCAGGGTTCAGATCGAAGCTAAAAAGCCAGGGGAGCACTCGAGAACCAGTCAAGATGCAGCTACTGCCGCTTCCTGAGAGCGTGCTAGTGCAACGGCCTGACCAGGGGGGAAGGATCATCTCGAGAGCTGGCGGCGATGCGACTTCTGGGATTCGGGGCTTGCGGGCTTTTTTCGGGGGCGAGAATAGCATTGCGACAAGATGTTGAATCTAGAAGCATGAGTAGCTATCTACCAAGAAAGAGAAGAAATGAAGCCTGTTCATCTCAAATATTTCTTCTCGAGACACTGTAATACTCGAGGCATCGTTGGCGAGGCGAGAGAGGAATGCAGAGCCCAACCCCGGTTCCACCGCAGAGCGCCTCGGTACATTAGTAGGTAAATACTACGTACGGATTTCTTTGGGCCACGTATGGAACCGGCCCCCGGCCGGCCTGCCTTACCACCCATTGGGTTTTTGGTAATCCGTACATATTACAGATTACCGTCTCTTGTATTCGTACGACGGACGACTGAAGCGGTTGGCAGAGGGCATCTCGCCTGTTTAGCATGGGAATCTGCCCTACCCCTCAACCCGACGGTGCTAGCGTCTTGATTCGAATCAAGAATACCACCTTGAATCTGTAACAAGTGGCAGTAGTTGAACAATGACCATACTACGGGCATCTACTGTATTTACAATACGGAGCCCGCCATGGCGCCGGGGGGGGGGGGCTGCAGAGAGGGGGCCATGGTATGGACGACAGAGCGCCACAGGCCTTTTGACTGGCCAGGAAAGCGTTTACTGACGATGCAAGGCCCAGGGCAGTAATAAGCATTACCTCCGTACGTACAGCATTGTTGATTCATGATGCGCCTTGCACGGTTGGCGTGGTATCCGCCAAGATACCTACCACGCCGAGGTGGCACGAGATTTACGCGCCGGGCTAGGACTGGCTGGCTGTCGTGAATCTCTTGTATTGCCCCCTGCGTGGTCGTCCTGTCTATCAGACGTAACAACTTTGATGGACGTAATTTCTATTTTGGTCCCCCTGCACGCAAAGCAGAGGTCTGCCCGGTGCGTGGTGCCGAATATATGGGGGAGGGCAAGTCCACCTCGATACATTGATTCTTGTTCTTTTGCTTCTGCTTGCCCCATCCCTTGAACGATATACTTTTTATCTTCTTCACTATTGTTTCTTCCCTTTTTTCCTTGTTGTCGATATTCGCCTTGGTTCATTTACTGTTTAATTCGCGCCCCCCCCCCCTTTTTTTTTCCGTGTCGCCTTATTTCTCCCTTGTGGAAAAACCGGTTCGAATTGCCTGGTAGCAATTTTTCAACTCCCTTGCGACTTGACGATTTCTCTGTCGAAATTCTTCTTTTTTTCCTTTTTTTTTTCTACAAAGCAGAAAAGCGGAGAAGAACAAAAACAAAAAAGAAGAAGAATAAGCTGCGATAGCTTTTATACAGACAAATACTGCTGTGCGCAAACGACTTGATCTGATTCTGTATTTGAGATACAGACGAACCGCAACAGTGTTAATTGCTGGCCAATTTCCAATTTTCCAATTTCCATCCTGCATATCTGGTATTTTCCCTTGCCGGCAAGGGTCCCGACTTTTTGTTTTACATATTCGCATTGTTCAAGAAATAGGTAGAAGAAGCGTGTGAGTGTGGCGCCCCCAATTCTTGACAACATTCCAGCAGAGTGGCCCAGCCCGTCATTGGCAGCCACATTCCAGCGCTCAACCGCTAATTCTCTGAGACAAATACAGGGCATCTTTGCAGACAGGTACAGGACAACTTGGCAGATTACAGGGCATCACCTTTCACTGTTATATCCGCCAAAAAGCTTAGCGCTACAAAGGGCTTTACAGCCACTATCACCCAATATTCTCCTCCGCGCCAGCTGACGGCTTTTGCCCATCCAGCAGTCCACCCAACCTCCCTCGTCGAGCGTTTGCATTATTGGTTGTGGTCTGTCGTTTGACATTGCAGCTTCACGACTGTTATATATATCACGACGTGGACCATTGGTCTTTTTTCGTTTTCATCATCTCCATTTCCAACGGAAAAGGAAGCAAAAACTTGTGACATTCTTTCTGTCAATCTTTCGAACCCCCATCTCCGACCAAAAAGCAGACGGCGCCAGTTTTGCTGCTTGGACCTCTTGACGGCCTCTTCTTTTCCCTCTTTGGCTGCCGTCCTCCGAGTCGTTCCTACGAGACGAAAAGGAAAGCTGAAAGGACAGAAAAAAAGCAATTACGCAAGCCGACCCTGACTACGGATACTGGGCGAGCCAACGCTTCCCCACAGGCTTGATAGGACGATCCCGATACTTGATTCACTTCAAACCGATCTTGGGAACAAGACGCTGTCTCTTGGCTGTTGTTCTTTGCATCAACTTCTTTCATTTATTGCCAACAAAGAATCCAATCGAAAGTCTTGACAGAAGTTGAACATTTCAATCTATTTCTTGATTTTTCACCTCGCCAAATACGCAAGAAAAGGAGACTGCAGCCACAGTACCCTCGGATCGCTCAAGCTTTGCTTTTTCGCCCTTGCACCACTAGCACAACACCATCACCGCCAACACCGCCGATACGGTACACCACCATTCTCGCCTGAGAGTGGATCGACTTGCTTTTGCAAATCCGACTGCATTGCAATATTCGAAAGGACGATTCTCTATTCTCGACCAGGTTCATTACAATTGACTGCTCTGACTTGCGGATTCTCCTTTGCAATCAAGCATCTTCAGTCGACGATTCAGCAACGATACTCTTGGCACATCCGGCCAGTCATTGATTGGCGCTTTGCTACTGCAAACCTTAACTTGGGCTCAACCGCCCCCTTGTCCGTCCGAATCCCTGTCGGCCAGCCCGGTAGGCTCATCGTCCCCGCAGACTTGGAGCGACTTGCGCATTGTGTGCAAGACTAGGCCAACTTGCGTGTACCGCTTGAACGAACCCGAATCAGGCACACTGCAAGGGCGAGTGACCTCGTGCATCTGTACCTGGTCCTTTTTCTTTTTTGCCAAAACGTCACCCGCTGACGCCACCCTTGAGAACGGCCACGCCCCCTCCCTCAGCGTTGCATCAGCGTCCCTTGTCAGGACAACCCACCCCCTGGAACCCACCACCTGTCCAGCCTTTCAGGCACTTTGATCGCTAAAACTGTCCGCTAGCCCACTCACTATCCCACCGCCATCCCACCGCCAATCCACCAGACCACCACATACCTATAGCCTTTTACAGGCCACCATTACACCACTCGTGCACTGCTGCGCCCGCCAAACCAAATCCAAACCATCCTGCAACAGGAACAGAGCTCCCAAGACGGAAACAGCGCTGCTCCTCCATTGTCTCGTCCTCTTTGCTTTCTGGTCTCGAGTCCCTGTGCACATGCTCCTCCTCTAAACTCGTTCCCACTTCATTCTTGTCTTGCTTTCGGACCCCATATCGTCCTCCCTTTTTTACTTACCTCTTTCCGGCTCTTTACCTCTTTTTCTGACTTTTAATTCACCTCTCCCCCAGAGTGGTCATCTCCTCTTCTTCCCTTCCGATCCGCCTATCAACCCTCTCCCTTCTTCAGGTTTCCTTCCTTGATTCATATACTTGATACGTTCCTTGTTCTTACAAGCCGTATTACTTATATATCAACCTTCGAGGCCGCTCTCTCCAGATTTCGCCGTCAACCTATCCTTGTACATCCAATAGGTTGCCTGGTCGTCACCTCATTCACTCTCTTAACCACCACTCACACGGGTGACCCCAGCCATTGGTTCTGTCTACTCTTCGCACATTCAACCCCCTTCCTCACAACCACACATTATGGCTTCTTCATCACCAAGAATGCTCACCGTCGATGAGCTCAACAAGCATGCTCTCGAGCAATTCATCTACCAACCAGTCAGCCGCGAAATGGTCACCTACCTCGCCCACGCCGCCCACAACGTCATCTCCTGCGACTCTTCACGCATGCCTACGCAACAAGATGCCGCGGCGCAGCATCATGGTCATCCCACTCCGCCCGAGAGCCCCGAGTCTGTCTCCATCCAGCCTGCCCATGGCAGCCTTCCCACTGTCGAGGAGTTCATCACCCAACTCGTCACGTCCTCCAACGTCCAGGTTCCGACTCTCATGTCCACCCTCGTCTACCTCACCCGCCTAAAGTCCAAGCTCCAGCCCATGGCTCGCGGCCTTCGATGCACCACCCATCGCATCTTTCTCGCTGCCCTCATTCTCGCTGCCAAGTATCTCAACGACTCCTCTCCCAAGAATAAGCACTGGGCCAACTACACCCACATCAAGAACCACGCCTATGTTTTTGGCTTCACCAGCTACGAGGTCAATTTGATGGAAAAACAGCTTCTTTTCCTTCTTGAGTGGGATCTTCGTATTGTCGAGCATGACCTTTACTGTGAGCTCGACTCCTTCCTCGAGCCTTACCGCCATAAGATTGCCCACGCCCACGCCAAGCGCATGCGCCACCGTGAAGAGAAGCGTCGCCAACAGGAACTCTATGCCGCCGCCGCCGCCGCCTCTGCCGCCGCTCGCTACCCCAGCGCGCCCTCATCCCGTGGCCAGTCTCGATCTCGCCATGCTAGCCCTGACAGCCGTCTGGCCGCTGCCCGTGCTGGTTCCATCACGCCTCCCGGCCTCACATACAGCAGCTCCGCAAGCTCCTATGCCTCGTCGGTCGCCTCTGCTTCGAGCAGACAACACTCGCGCTCCACCACACCCCTTGAGTCCGAGACGGATCCCTTTGTATACCAGGAACCTCTCCACGACAGCCTGTACGACTCCCCGGTCGAGTTGTCCATGGACAAGGACGCCATTACCGCTTCGACCCGCACTCTCAAGCCGACACCCAGCCGACTGCATCTTCACGACATGGCCAACGACCATTATCAGCAGATTCAAGACGGCGCCGGCAAGAAGCGTCTTCGCCGCGGCATGTGGAGCCGTTTGCTCGGTGGCACAGTGGCCGTGCGATGAGCAAATAAGACGTGGCAGCTTCCGGCCCATGAGCAACAGCCACACTTGCCCGTCACACAACAAACAAGGCGTTTTCTTTTCGGATATTTTCTTTTCTTTTTTTTTAGCGAGCTTTAAGACTGGTTCTCATTGCTTTTACTTGTTCCTCGACCCCATCGACGACTGAACCTTTGCCGAGAGCTTCTTTCTTCGATTACCTAATGCGCCCGTGCACAGGCGTCTGCATATCTCATATATCCACTCGTGCAAAATTACACCTTTGACAAGAACAAGAACATCTCGGACTCTGTTTTGCGCATCTCCTACTTTTGTTTTACAAGCATACGAAATAAACACGTGGCTGGATTTCATCAACATCTTTTGGAAAGGGAATTTTCAGACTGGAGTTTGGCGGATTTATAGCATTATCTGATTTTGCATTGGCGCCGCCCTTGCCGCGGCATCTGACGACTCACGGCCTCGATGGCACACGTTGGCGGAAATGTATGGCAAGAACAAACACTTTTCCTATGTCTTGGGACAGGAAATCATCCTTTTAGGAGGGATTTGGATTGATTTCATAGTTTTCTTCATCTCGCTCATGAGATTCTCTCAATAAATGGCCTTGCGCTACTTTTCCCTCACATGATTTGTATCTTTTGGGTGACTGATCTTTACTTTACCATGTTATTAGCTGCGCTGAACCGTACGAAGCGGGCGAATGAGCGTAGCACTAACTACGGCATGCAACGGTCACATCCCCCGCTTCGGTCATTTGTTTTTTTACCCCTCCACTCGGCAGCACATTGTTCTCAGCAACTTGCAGATGCAATAGAATGATCAAGAGGCCTACTCACGTCGTAAGCAACAGTGCGCGCGAGACCACGGTCACATCGCCCGCCCCCACGATACGGGCTGTGTAATAAGTTGGTGGGTGGTGAGCCGTGTGTGGGGGGAAAACAATTTTACTTCAACGTTGCACTTTGTCCAGCAAAAAGAAAGAACATGTGAATTTGTTGAAAGGTGGGAGGGAGAATGGGAACCAAAATCACACGTTTCTCATTAAAAAAAAAAACTGAATTTCTTGTTTTTCTATTCACATAAAAAAGGCGAACATATTTTATGTGCTAACAAAGGGCGGGAAGAACGTTCCCAGTTCAAAGACACGGATGTGTATGGCCATGTGAAAAGCATGGGGGATGGGGGTTGTGCTTTGCTGCTGCTGCGCGATAAAAACTGTTTTTGGCACTGCAAAAGAGGGCAGATAAAAGGTCCAAGAAGCACATATATAGCCCGCCAAGAAGGAAAGCGAGAGACTTGATGAAAGAAAAAAAAAAAAGAAAAA